>JAFLJL010002276.1:10000-12500 GCA_018398815.1 Conus ventricosus | reverse complement strand
CCCTCGTTTTCCTCCCCCCACCACCCGCCCACCCCCATCCCCCCAACCCCACCTTCTACCCTAATAGAAGAATCTCTCTCTCTCTGTCTTCTGTCTGTCTGTCTGTCTGTCTCTCTCCCTCTCTCTCTCTCTCTCTCTCTCTCTCTCTCTCTCTCTCTCTCTCTCTCTCTCATTCTCTTGCTGTTTCTTTGTTTGTCTCTGTCTACACACACGCACGCATGCACGCACGCACGCACACCACACACACACACACACACACACACACACACACACAACACACACACACACACCAACACTATACTCTCTCTCTCTCTGTGTTTGTCTCTGTCTCTGTCTTTGTGTCTCTGTCTGTCGCTCTCTCGCTGTCTCTCTCTCTCCTCTCTCTCTCTCTCCTCTCTCTCTCTCTTTTGTCTCTCTCTCTCTCTGCCTCTCTGTCTTTCTCTCTCTCTCTCTCTGTCTCTCTCTCTCTCTCTCCTCTCTCTCTCTCTCTCTCTCTCTCTCTCTCTCTCTCTCTCTGCCCCTCTGTCTTTCTCTCTGTCTGTCTGTCTGTCGTCTGTCTCTGTCTTCTCTCTTCTCTCTCTCTCTCTCTCTCTCTCTCTCTCTCTCTTGTCTGTCTGTCTATCAAACAAAAGAAAAAATATATATACATGTAATATTCCTAAACACCTGGTCATCTGATGAAGAGAAGAACAAGGACCAAGACGAAGAAGAATACAAATGGCAGGGGAGGACAAGGAGGAGAGAAGGAGCAGGTGGAGCAGGAGGAGAGAAGGAGCAGGAGGAGAGAAGGAGCAGGAGGAGAGAAGGAGCAGGAGGAGCAGGAGCAGAGAAGGAGCAGGAGGACAAGGAGGAGAGAAGGAGCAGGTGGAGCAGGAGCAGAGAAGGAGCAGGAGGAGAGAAGGAGCAGGAGGAGAGAAGGAGCAGGAGGAGAGAAGGAGCAGGGGAGAGAAGGGCAGGAGGAGCAGGAGGAGAGAAGGAGCAGGAGGAGCAGGAGGAGAGAAGGAGCAGGAGCAGAGAAGGAGCAGGAGGAGAGAAGGAGCAGGAGGAGAGAAGGAGCAGGAGGAGAGAAGGAGCAGGAGGAGCAGGAGGAGAGAAGGAGCAGGAGGAGAGAAGGAGCAGGAGGAGAGAAGGAGCAGGAGGAGAGAAGGAGCAGGGGAGCAGGAGGAGAGAAGGAGCAGGAGGAGCAGGAGGAGAGAAGGAGCAGGAGGAGAGAAGGAGCAGGAGGAGCAGGAGCAGAGAAGGAGCAGGAGGAGCAGGAGCAGAGAAGGAGCAGGAGGAGAGAAGGAGCAGGAGGAGAGAAGGAGAGGAGCAGAGAAGGAGCAGGAGGAGCAGGAGGAGAGAAGGAGCAGGAGGGAGAGAAGGAGCAGGAGGAGCAGGAGGAGAGGAAGACGGGAAGAAATAGAAGAGCAGCAGCAGGAGGAGGGTAATATTGCCAGTTTTCTGTCATGACCTGACTTATTAAGAAGAGGAGAAGGAGACGCAGAGGAGGAGAAGCGACGACGACGAACACGATGATGATGATGGACGATGATGACGAAGAAGAAAAAGAAGAAAGAGAAAGAAGAAGAAGAGAAGAAGAAGAGAAGAAGAAGAAGATGAAGATGATGAGAAGAAGTAGAACAAGAACAAGAAGAACAAGAAGAGCAAGACGAACAAGAAGAAGGAAGAAGAAGAACAAGAAGAACGAGGACAAGAACAAGAAGAACGAGAAGAAGAACAAGAACCAGAAGATGATGATGATGATGATGATGATGATGGCGATAGTGATGGTGGTGGTAGTGGTGATGGTGGCGATGATGATGATGGTGGTGATGATGATGATGTGTGCAACTATCTGACTCCTCTAGCGGCGATTCAGATCCAACTGACAACACACTCCTATGTCCACAGTGGGATCAAGTCCACATTGTCACGACTGGCAAATTGATCGAGTGCCGGCGAGTGAGAAAATGCACGTGCCCCAAACTCACCTCCCGGCGGAGAGTCAATCTAGACCAACCTTCCCCTTTATTCTCAAACCATCCCCCTTGTTGTCAGACGGACGTGGTGGCGCCCTCCCCTCCGGAGGGACAGCTCACTCACGCTTGGCTCCGCGGCTAAGCCATTATTGTCGTCAACACTTAAGGGGCTTAGCAGGTGGTATGTCCAGCGGTTGTCGGATCAGAACAGAGCAGCCACTGAACACCAACCAGAAAAGTGACTCTGGCAGCAGTGCAGTGTCTCCTCCGGTGAGTTGCCTCATGACGACTGGACATTGACTGCTCCCTGCGGATTGCCGGTGCTGGGGGCAGCGGTGGACCCACCAGGGTGTGGCTGTGGACGGAAGAGGGAGGAGCGGCGTGGTGGGAGTGGAAGGTGGGGGGGGGAGGGGGGGGAAGGGGGGGGGGGAGGGTAATGGCTGAAAATTCTAAAAATGTTCCACACCACAAAATATATCAATTTAAGCTCACTGCACGCGAATTTAAAGGGGAGGGGAGAGGAGGGGAGAGGGGAAGGGGGG
>JAFLJL010002276.1:0-2500 GCA_018398815.1 Conus ventricosus | reverse complement strand
AGACAGCCAGAGACAGCAGGGGGAGTTGTTGAAGTTCGCAGTGGTGTATAGAGAGGCACGTTTTTGGCACTAAGGTGCAGGAGAAAAGGTTTGTCAGGCACAGAGTTTGAGAAGGGTGCAAGCGAGAGACTAGGAGAGGTTCCTGCAAAAGTCTGCAAACCAGTGGTGGGGCAGAATAGGAAGGGCAACAAAGAGGACATTAGGTTGTTTATTTGTCATAGAAGGGACTTGTGGCGAGGAGGGCCCCCCACCTATTGTCGCCTGCACCCCCCAGGCTCCCCATCAAGGCAGCAGATTGCAAGATCGAAAGGGTCGCCAGGGGAAACGACCTTGGCAGTGGAACCAAAGGTATTCAGTCTGCGTGGTGGAGTGCAGCCTATGGCTAGCATGGACAGCATTCAGGGTTAGGGATGGAGGGCACTTTGGTATGATTGTTGTGACAGTAGGAAGAAGGGTGGGGATTGGCCAGCAGAGGTGAAAGTGTTACGAGACATGGTTGTTCATGCGGTGTAGTTCGAACAACGCTGGTCGTGAACGGAGAAAGGGGATTTGACAGGGCAATTCCAGACCGAAACTCTTATCGATGGCACCTGTGATGGGAGTTGGAGTTTCCAGTTGCTATGATAGAAGTACGTACCCTTACTTCTCAGGCGAGTGGTCTGCGTTGGGATGAGAAACCCTTCATGATTTGATCTTTGGAATGATTCAGGGGCCAAGGGATCCAGGGGATCCTGAGTTTATTGACTGCTACAGGGGCAGACAGTTCAAAACACGGGCAAGAAGGAGGAAAAGGTTGATAAACCGTTTGTCGTTCAGCAAGGAAGTCAGGCATAGATGTGTCGCTGATGGGAGGGTCTAGGGTGCGCAGGAACAGACTTCGCTCGTGAAGTTTGGGAGGTTGGGCAAGAGTGGAGAGATACAGGAGGGTTAGAGGAGGTGAGACAGAATTTCTTGTGAAAGGCGGGCTGTTGTACCGAGTGTTCACAAGGGGAAGACAAGGTAAGGTGAACACCTCAGTTAGAGGTACCAGCAGGTTATCGTGACACTGTCATGTCGTGGGTCACGAGTCGCTCATGGCGGGTCATCTCGGCACCAGCAAAACAGCTGCCCGAATCTTTGATGACTTTCATTGGCCAGGAGCAATGGCAGACATCAAGCGTTTCTGCATGTCATGTGACGTGTGTCAAAGGTCAGCCACAAGAGGGGTGAAGAGGAAGGCACCTCTTAAACAGCCCCTTTAATTGACACACCATTCAGGAGGGTGGCTGTTGATCTGATTGGCCCAATCGCGCCCTGTTCCAAAGGTGGGCACAGGTATGTGTTGACGCTCGTGGACTACGCGACCAGATACCAGAAGCGTTGCATTGAAAGGCGTAGATACGCAACAGGTCGCTGAAGGGCTGGTAGACATCTTTTCTCGCGTGGGTGTGCCAGCACAAATTCTCAGTGACAGGGGGTCACAGTTCACCTCAGGCGTGATGAGGGAGGTCAACAGGCTGCTAGGGATCACACAGCTGCTCACTACCCATACCATCCACAATGCAATGGCTTGGTGGAAAGATTCAAGGTGTGCTGAAGGGCATCTTAAAGAAGCTCTGTGAGGAAAGGCCAGCAGATTGGGACCGCTACATTCCAGCGGCACTGTTTGCCTACAGGGAAGCCTCAGGAAAGCACAGGCTTTTCGCATTTGAGCTGCTGTATGGGCGGACAGTTCGGGGACCAGTGTGCATTCTCAAAGAGCTGTGGTCGGAGAACAGGAGTCGAAGAGGTCAAAACCACTTATCAGTATGTGGTGGACCTACGCAATAGGCTCGAGGAGACATGTAAGGTCGCAAGGGAGAGTTTGCAGGAGGTAGGGTCGTCCAGAAGAAGCAGTATGACAGGAAGGTGAGGAAGCAATTCCTCAAGGTGGGAGATCAAGTCCTGTTACTGCTTCCCACGGATCACAACAAGCTGCTGATGCATTGGAAGGGACCATTCACCATCATTGAAAAGGTAGATCAGGACTACCGAATCGATGTGAATGGGAAATCAAAACTTTTCCATGCAAATTTGTCCGCAAATATATTCAGCGTGAGACTCAGCACATAGGCGCCAGCAGCAATCATTGATGGAGGCGAAGGAGACCAGCAGAAGAAGGGGAGATTTTGTTGCCTGAGTTTCCAGGAGAAGAGTCATACAGGGATGTGTCACTGTATGAAGGGCTAGACAGTAGGAGACAGGAGGAAGTTAGGGGGCTCCTAGAACAGTATAGGGCGTCCCTGACTGATAAACCAGGCAGGACAACTCTAGAGACATGTACGGTGGAGTTAACATCGCACAAAACCCCTACATGTGAAAGCTACCGATCCCCTATGCCACCAAGCAAGTGATCGAGGAGGAGGTAGAAAAGATGTTGGACCTTGGGGTGATTGAACCGTCCAAATCATCGTATAGTGCACCCGTCGTCTTGTGAGGAAAAGTCAGGTGAGCATCGATTCTGTGTGACTATAGACGTCTG
>JAFLJL010002275.1:0-15000 GCA_018398815.1 Conus ventricosus | reverse complement strand
ACGTCAAACATATACAACAAGGTTCACAGAGACTGGTACACGAGCACATATACTGCACACATAGATATGAAGAGAGCATGCTTATCACCCATGGACTTGTCACTACAGGGTACGTTGCTGTAATATTTGCAATGGCCTCCCGAGTACAGGCATAACTCATACAACAGTACAAAGTTCAGACCAGTATCTGGCATTAAGGATAGTCTCATTCACACCGAAACACACACACACACACACACACACACACACACACACACACACACACACACACACACACGCACACACACACACACCTCTGGACGTGCAGTTGAGATCACACATTTCCGGCCCAACAGGACATCGACATATATGTTTTAGAAATCCATTTCTTCAACATTTGTTACAAATGATATAACAAAATGGTCAACAATCCTGCTCACACCTCACATACAGAACAAGATTCACACAGACACGTACACTAGCACATATAATGCACACATACATATAAAGAAAAAATGCCTATCGTGGACTCTTTAAAACAGGGTATGTTGCTGTCATATTTGCAATGGCGTACCAATGATAGGCCTTTGCCAAGATGAGACAGCAGCATAGCTCATTTCGTGGCACAAAGATTTCTAAAGTATCTGGCATTAAGGATAAGCAAATACAAATTGTCATTAGGACTAGTAACCAAACCATCCATCTGAAAGAATGTCTTATTCATACCAATCTCACACACACGCACACGCACATGCACACACACGCACACACTCACACACACACACACACGCACGCGCACGCGCGCGCGGGCGCGCGTCTACAAACACACACAATTGCCTACCAAGGAAAGGCATAACTCACACAGTAATACAAAGTTCAGGGCAGTATCTGGCATTAAGGACAGTCTCATTCATACCGAACACACACACACACACACACACACACACACACACACACACACACACACACACACACACACACACACACCACCTACCTCTGCACCTGCAGATAAGCACACATGAACGTCCAAACACAGGCAAAGGCAAAAAAAACAACCTATTTGTCATTGAAATGGGGAAAAAATGATAGTCGAGATCACACATTTCTAGCCTACAGGATATCAGATATGTTTGGAAACCAATTTTCTTCCACATTTGATCGGATGCACACACACATACACAAACACGCGCGCGCGCGCGTGCGCGCGCGCGCGCTCTCTCACACACACACACACACACACACACCACACACACACACACACACACACACACACACACACACACACGTCTCCACGTGCTGATTTTACAGACATGCACTTCCAAACACGGACCAATCAAAAACAACCTGTTTGTTCGGGAGTAGTAACAGCATCTTGTTTTACTGTAATATTTGCAAAGGCGTATTGGTAATAGGCCCTTGCAAATATTTGACAGTAAAACCAGTAATCTTTTAAACAAAGACCAAACTGACACCAGGCATTAAAAGTAAACAAGTGATATTTGAGATCACACATTTCCAGCCCGCAGTACATTAAATATGTTTTGGAAATCAATTTTCTTCCAAACATAGCAATAACGACAACAATCTCGCTCACACCAAACATATACAACAAGGTTTACAGAGAATGGTACACGCGCACATACACTGCACACATAGATATGAAGAAAACATGCTTATCACCCATGGTCTCGTCACGACAGGGTATGTTGCTGAAATATTTGCAATTGCCTTCCAAGGATAGACATACAGTGGTAGAAAGGTCAGACCAGTTTCTGTCGTTAAGGATAGTCTCAATTATACCGAACACACACACACACACACACACACACACACACACACACACACACACACACCTCTGCACGTGCAGATAAGCACACATGAATGTCCAAACACAGGCAAAGCAAAAACAACCTATTTGGCAAGGAGTAATCACAGCATGCTGCTTTACTGTAATATTTCCAATGGCGTGTCAGTGACAGGCCCTTGCAGATATTTGACAGTAAATCCATTCATCTTTTAAATAAAGACCATATAATGCACACATTGATATGAAGAAAAATGCTTATCATGGACTCTATAAAACAGGGTATGTTGCTGTCATATTTGCAATGGCGTACCAAGGATAGGCCATTGTAAAGATGAGACAGCAGCATAGCTCATAGAGTGGCACAAAGATTACTGAAGTATCTGTCATTAAGGATGAGCAAGTACAAATTGTCGTTAGGACTAGTAACCAAACCATCCATCGGAAAGAACAAGTCTCATTCATACGCAATACACACACACACACACACACACACACACACACACACACACACACACACACACACACACACGTACCCACATACACGTCTGCATGTGCTGATTTACAGACACGCACTTCGAAACACGGACCAAACAAAAACAACCTATTTGTTCGGAGAAGTAACAGCATCTTGTTTTACTGCAATATTTGCAAAGGCGTATCAGTGATAGGCCCTTGCATATATTTGACAGTGAAACCAGTAATCTTTTAAATCAAGACCAAACTGACACCAGACATTAAAAGTAAACAAATGATATTTGAAATCACATATTTCCAGCCCACAGTACATTAGATATGTTTTGGAAATCAATTTTCTTCCAAATTTGTTCAGAATAACATATCATTAACGACAACAATCTCACTCACACTTAACATACAGAACAATATTCACAGAGGCTGGTACACGAGCACATATACTGCACACATATATGAAGAAAACATGCTTATCACCCATGGACTCGTCACGACAGGGTATGTTGCTGAAATATTTGCAATGACCTACCCAGGAAAGGCATAACTCACACAGTGGTACAAAGGTGAGACCAGTATCTGGCATTAAGGATAGTCTCATTCATACCGAACACACACCCACACACAGACACCCACACACAGACCCCCCACCCCCCCACCCACCCCCACACAACCTCTGCACGTGCAGATGAGCACACATCAATGTCCAAACACAAAGGAAAAACAACCTATTTGTCAAGGAGTAATCACAGATTGCTGCTTTACTGTAATATTTGCAATGGCGTGTCAGTGATAGGCCCTTGCAGATATTTCACAGTAAATCCATTCATCTTTGAAATAAAGACCAAACTAACACCAGTCATTGAAATGGACAGAAAACACTAGTTGAGATCACACATTTCCAGCCCTACAGGACATCGACAGATATGTTTTAGAAATCCATTTCTTCAACATTTGATACAACTCATATAACAAACGCTGAACAATCTACTCACACCACACATACAGAATATGGTTCGCACAGACACGTACACTAGCACATATAAAGGCACACATTGATATGAAGAACACATGCTTATCGTGGACTCTTTAAAACAGGGTATGTTGCTGTCATATTTGCAAATATTGTCAATCAAGACCAAACTGACAGCAGGTATTAAAAGTAAACAAATGATATTTGAGATCACACACTTCCAGCCCACAGGACATCAGATATGTTTTGGAAATCAATTTTCTTCCAAATTTGTTCAGATTAACATAACAATAACGACAACAATCTCGCTCACGCCAAACATACACAACAAGGTTCACAGAGACTGGTACACGAGCACATATACTGCACACATAGATATGAAGAAAACATGCTTATCACCCATGGACTTGTCACGACAGGGTACGTTGCTGTAATATTTGCAATCACCTCCCAAGGACAGGCAAAACTCGTACACTAGTACAAAGTTCAGACCAGTATCTGGCATTAAGGATAGTCTCATTCATACCGAACACACCCACCCACCCACCCACCCACCCACCCACACCCACACCCACACACACACACCTCTGCACGTGCAGTTGAGGTCACACATTTCCAGCCCAACAGGACATCGACAGATATGTTTTAGAAATCCATTTCTTCAACATTTGATACAATTGATATAACAAAACTGTCAGCACTCCTGCTCACACCACACATACAGAACAAGGTTTGCACAGACACGTACACTAGCACATATAATGCACACATAGATATAAAGAAAAAATGCTTATCATGGACTCTCTAAAACAGGATATGTTGCTGTCATATTTGCAATGGCGTACCAAGGATAGGCCATTGCAAAGATGAGACCGACATAGCTCAAATAGTCGCACAAAGATTACTAAAGTATCTGGCATTAAGGATAAGCAAATACAAATTGTCATTTGGACCAGTAACCAAACCATCCATCTGAAAGACGAAGTCTAATTCGTACCGAATACACGGAGACACACACACACACAAACACACACACACACACACACACACACACACACACACACACACTCATAAGCACGCACACACACACACACACACACACACACACACACACACACCACACACACACACACACACACACACACGTCTACACACACAATGGCCTACCAAAGAAAGGCATAACTTACACAGTAGTACAAAGTTCAGACCAGTATCTGGCATCAAGGATAGTCTCATTCATACCAAACACACACACACACACACACACACACACACACACACACACACACACACACACACACACACACACACTCACACACACACACACACCACACACACACACACACACACACACACACACACACACACACACACCTCTGCACCTGCAGATATGCACATATGAATGTCCAAACACAGACAAAGCAAAAACAACCTACTTGTCAAGTAGTAATCACAGCATGCTGCTTTACTGTAATATTTCCAATGGCGTATCAGTGACAGGCCCTTGCAGATATTTGACAGTAAATCCATTCATCTATGAAATAAAGACCAAATTAACATCAGTCATTGAAATGGAAAAAAAAGATAGTTGAGATCACACATTTCCAGCCCACAGGATATCAGATATGTTTTGGAAATCACATTTCCTTCAAATTTGATAAGATTCACATGAGAATACCCACGACAAACTTGCTAACACCAAACATATACAACAAGGTTCACAGAGACCGGTACACGAGCACATATACTGCACACATAGGTATGAAGAAAACATGCTTATCACCCATGGACTCGTCACGACAGGGTATGTTGCTGTAATATTTGCAATGGCCTTCCAACGAAAGGCATTAGTCATACAGTGCTACAAAGTTCACACCAGTATCTGACATTAAGGAGAGTCTCATTCATACCGAACACACACACACACACACACACACACACACACACACACACACACACACACACACAGTGCATTATATATGTTTTGGAAATCAATTTTCTTCTAAATTTAGTCAGATTAACATAACATTAACGACAACAATCTCGCTCACACTAAATATATAGAACACTATTCACAGAGGCTGGTACACGAGCACATATACTGCACACATAGATATGAAGAAAACATGCTTATCACTCATGGACTCGTCACGACACGGTATGTTGCTGAAGTATTTGCAATGGCCAACCAAAGAAAGGCATAACTCATACAGTGGTACAAAGCTGAGACCAGTATCTGGCATTAAGGATAGTCTCATTCATACCGAAAACACACACACACACACACACACACACACACACACACACAACACACACACACACACACACACACACACACACAACACACGCCACACACACCTCTGCACGTGCAGTTCAGATCACACATTTCCAGCCCAACAGGGCATCGACAGATATGTTTTAGAAATCCATTTCTTCAACATTTGCAAAGATGAGAGCAGCATAGCTCAAATAGTCGCACAAAGAATACTAAAGTATCTGGCATTAAGGATAAGCAAATACAAATTGTCATTAGGACCAGTAACCAAACCATCCATAAGACCAAGTCTAATTCGTACCGAATACACGGACACACACACACACACACACACACACACACACACACACACACACACAAGCATACACACACACACACACACACACACACACACACACACACACGTCTACACACACACAATGGCCTACCAAGGAAAGGCATAACTTACACAGTAGTACAAAGTTCAGTCCAGTATCTGGCATTAAGGATAGTCTCAATCATACCAAACACACACACACACACACACACACACACACACACACACACACACACACACACACACACACACACACACACACCTCTGCACGGGCAGTTGAGATCACACATTTCCAGCCCAACAAGACATCGACAGATATGTTTTAGAAATCCATTTCTTCAACATTTGATACAATTGATATAACAAAACTGTCAATAATCCTGCTCACACCACACATACAGAACAAGGTTTGCACAGACACGTACACTAGCACATGTAATGCACACATAGATATAAGAGAAAAATGCTTATCATGGACTCTTTAAAACAGGATATGTTGCTGTCATATTTGCAATGGCGTACCAAGGATAGGCCATTGCAAAGATGAGACCAACATAGCTCACATAGTCACACAAAGATTACTAAAGTATCTGGCATTAAGGATAAGCAAATACAAATTGTCATTAGGACCAGTAACCAAACCATCCATCTAAAAGACGAAGTCTAATGCGTACCGAATACACACACACACACACACACTCACACACACACACACACACACACACACACACACACACACACACACACACTCACTCATAAGCACGCACACACACACACACACACACACTCATAAGCACGCACACACACACACACACACACACACACACACACACACACACACACACACACACACACACACACACACAATGGCCTACCAAGGAAAGGCACAACTTACACAGTAGTACAAAGTTCAGACCAGTCTCTGGCATCAAGGATGGTCTCATTCATACCAAACACACACACACACACACACACACACACACACACACACACACACACACACACACACACACACACACGCACACACTCCTCTGCACCTGCAGATAAGCACACATGAACGTCCAAACACAGACAAAGCAAAAACAACCTATTTGTCAAGGAGTACTCACAGCATGCTGCTTTACTGTAATATTTGCAATGGTGTGTCAGTACAGGCCCTTGCAGATATTTGACAGTAAATCCATTCATCTTTGAAATAAAGACCAAATTAACACCAGTCATTGAAATGGGGAAAAAAGACAGTTGAGATCACACATTTCCAGCCCACAGGATATCAGATATGTTTTGGAAATCAAATTTCCTTCAAATTTGATAAGATTAACATGACAATACCAACAACAAACTCGCTAACACCAAACATATAGAACAAGGTTCACAGAGACTAGTACACGAGCACATATACTGCACACATAGATATGAAGAAAACATGCTTATCACCCATGGACTCGTCACGACAGGATATGTTGCTGAAATATTTGCAATGGCCTACCAAGGAGAGGCATAACTCATACAGTAGTAGAAAGTTCACACCAGTATCTGGTATTAAGGATAGTCTCATTCATACCGAACACACACACACACACACACACACACACACACACACACACACACACACACACACACACACACACACATACACACACACACACGCGCGCGCGCGCGCACGCACACATCTGCACTTGCAGATATCACACATGAACGTCCAAACACAGGCAAAGCAAAAGCAACCTATTTGTTAAAGAGTAATCACAGCATGCTGCTTCACTGTAATATTTGCAGAGGCGTGTCAGCGATAGGCCCTTGCAGATAGTTGACAGTAAATCCATTCATCTTTGAAAGAAAGACCAAATTAAGATCAGTCATTGAAATAGAAAAAAATGAAAGTTAAGATCACACATTTCTAGCCCACATGACATCAGATGTGTTTTAGAAATCCATTTCTTCAACATTTGATACAATTGACACAACAAAATGGTCAACAATCCCATTCACACCTCACATACAGAACAAGATAGGTAAGATAAGATAATGTTGCTTATAGCCCAGCCGACCGCAGAGGGCCACATCAGGGCTGTCACCACGTTAAAATCAACTCACCAGTCATTTAAAAAAAAAAAAAAAAAAAAAAAACCAACTTTCACACATCGCATTAAATGACATCGTCTGGAAACGCACCAGAAATTGCATTAAAAATCTTTCTTCCGTAAAATCTTAAATCAGGTGAAAAACGTTAATCTCTTTCAAAAACTCAAGGATCACATCAGGCGGGACATCCCTGAACAGGATCTTCATGGACTCCGCTATAAAATGTTTGTGTCTCACATCGTGCAAGTCCCAACACTCTAAAAGAACATGTTTCATTGTGAGTGGCGCATGACATGGAATGCACCACGGAGCTTCTTCACTCTTTAAAAGGTAAGAATGGGTAAAATACGAATGGCCGGTGTGCAGCCGGCACAGAACCGTTTCCTCTTTACGACCTCCCGACGTAGATGGGAGGAAGTCCTTAAGGTTTGGACGGATCTGAAAGAGTTTGTTATTCGTCTGTGTGTTCCAATCCTCCTGCCAGAGGTCTCTCACATAATCGTTAATTTTGGGTTTCACATCTGAGCAGGGGATATAAGTGTTGGACAGTTTCTCTCTTGTGGCGTTCTTGGCTAAACGATCAACCATTTCGTTCCCGCCGATGCCAACATGACCAGGAACCCAAGCAAGAGTAATGTTGTAACCGTCCGCCTTCAACTTACTAAAAAGTTTTAAAAAAAGTAAAAGTTCTGGATGCTGAAGGTTGCGGCCAGCTATGGCCTCCAAAGCTGACAGCGAATCCGACAGAACCAGAAAGTCCCTTTTTGAAGAATGTGAGATTATCTTCAAAGCCAAAACCAGAGCAGTAAGTTCAGCAGAATAGACAGAAGCATCTGAATGAATATGTTCCAACAGTATCTGAGAAGGAGCCCCAGGGCAATAGGCTGCACAGGCCACTCCATCTTCAGACTTGGAACCGTCAGTAAAAACTTTTTGACAGGATGGGAATTTCAAACAGAGCTCAGCATACAATGCCTTGTACGCCAGAGAGCTGGTAGACTCTTTGCGAAAAGCTGCAAGATCAAAACGAATTTCTGGTGTGAAGAAGGTCCATGGTGGTTGATCCGGAAACTTGGAAAAATCAGATACTACACCTAGGTCTAGACCTGCATTCCGCACGTGAGGCTGCATACGAAGACCAAACGGCGGAATACATTTAGGGTTGTTTACAAACTTACTTTGGAACGGAGGATCAAAGACACAGTCATAGGCAGGGTTTTCTGGTTCCGAGAACAGTCTGATGTAATAATTCAAAGACAGTTTCAGCCTGCGGTTGGACAGTGAAGGTTCACCCGCCTCTGCGTACAGGCTGTAGATACAGAACAAGGTTCGCACAGACACGAACACTAGCACATATAATGCACACATTGATATGAAGAAAACATGCTTATCGTGGACTCTTTAATACAGGATATGTTGCTGTCATATTTGCAATGGCGTACCAAGGATAGGCCATTGCAAAGATGAGACAGCAGCATAGCTCATATAGTGGCACAAAGATTATTAAAGTATCTAGCATTAAGGATAAACAAATACAAATTGTCATAAGGACTAGTAACCAAACCATCCATCTGAAAGAACAATTCTCATTCATACGGAAGACATGGAGACACACACACACACACACACACACACACACACACACACACACACACACACACACACACACACACACACGCACGCACGCACGCACACCTGCACGTGCTGATTTACAGACACGCACCAAACAAAAAGAACCTATTTGTTCGGGAGTAGTTGTTTTACTGTAATATTTGCAAAGGCATATCAGTGATAGGCCCTTGCAGCTTATTTGACAGTAAAACCGTTCATCTTTTATATCAAGAGCAAACTGATATCATGCTCAGAAAGATAAAAAAAAAAAAGAATGACAGCCGTGATCACACATTTCTAGCCCACAAAACATCATCAGAGATGTTTTAGAAATTCAGTATTTTCAATCCCAACTCACACCAAACAAATAGAACAAGTTTCACTGAGACAGGTCAAGCACATATATAGTAGAGTATCTGGTATCAAAGATGACAGGACAAATTGTTAGTGGCACTAGAAACCCAATCATTCGGCTAATACAAATATAAATACTCTGAAGTCGTGAAGACCAAAGCAAAAGTTCAAAAAGAATGCATGGATCCAGACACTAACAGAACACACACACAGGTGGTCAAATGAGACCTTTTTTAGTGGCATTTCCTTTCTCAGTTTTTCTTTCTTTTTTTCCTTTTTCTCAGTTTTTCATATATCTCGTTTTTCTCCATGGACTTTAGATATTCTATCCTTTACCCGCTTTTTTCCTTTTAGTTGTTATAAAACGCTAAAAAGAAAAAGAAAAGGCGCGCACACACACACACACACACACACACACACACACACACACACACACACACACACACACACACACTAAACAAAGAAGAAAGCCGAATGTGATTCATGTATACACAGCAATCATTCATTCCTAATGGGCATATTTCATAAAACAGACAACGTACAGAAGTTGTTACGGTTTAGTTTGTCATTTGTCCTCTTTCTGGTGATACTGTGTGCACACAAACAGAGCTAAACACACACACACACACACACACACACACACACACACACACACACACACACACACACACACACACACAAAAACGGGCCTATCATTCACCCTTCACAACATGGTACACCGCTGCAATATTTGCAAAGGCGTATCAAAGACAGGCCATTGCAAAGATTGGACAGCAGCTTGACTCCTTTACTTCTACTAAGTGTGATAAAACATCTGGCTTATCTTCGCTATCAAGTCTAAGGTTATCAAGAAATGGGATGCAATAAATCCATATTCTTATTATTAGTGGGGGGGGGGGGGGGGGCAGTGTTTTCCCGTTAGTTTCAAATGTTGATTTTTTGGCCACTGGTTGGACTGTGTTCTGGAAGGAACTTTGAATTCTCTCTTGAGGGCACATAAGACCGAATGGCGAAAGCTTGGCTGTGTCTGGAGTGGCACTGTCTTCATGTGTCCGTGGGCAGGGGTGGTTGGGTCTGTGGGGTGTGCTCGGCAGCTGGAGGGTGGTGTTTTTCGCGGTGGGCTCTGCAGTCATGAAATACGGGCTGGTACACCCATGGGGATGCTACTTTAAGGCTGTTATGAGCTGCATCCTGTAATCTGATTTACCTCTGTTCAGGAGCAGTTATGTCCCTTGATATCTTAATGGAGTGTCCTGCGCGTGCCTGTACCATCGTCAACACAGTGCAGGCCTCCAAGGGTGGTACAGGACTGCTCTAAAGGCAGGTGAAGACAGTGCTTCTCTGGGTCCTCCCCAGCACCTTCGGGTGTTTCTTTTTCTTCTTTGCCTTAACTAGGCTGACCCTGGAGAAAGGTCCAGTGACGGTGAGGAAAGACCCACTGACCACAGGGAAAGTCCTGTTGACAGTGGGAAAGACTACAACTTTGGATTCTCTCTTGAGGGCACATAAGACCGTATGGCGAAAGCTTAGCTGTGTCTGGAGTGGCACTGTCTTCATCTGTCCGTGGGCAGGGGTGGTTGGGTCTGTGGGGTGTGCTCGGCAGCTGGAGGGTGGAGTTTTTCGCCGGTGGGCTCTGCAGTCATGAAATACGGGCTGGTACACCCATGGGGATGCTACTTTAAGGCTGTTATGAGCTGCATCCTGTAGTCTGATTTACCTCTGTTCAGGAGCAGTTATGTCCCTTGATATCTTAATGGAGTGTCCTGCGCGTGCCTGTACCCATCGTCAACACAGCGCAGGCCTCCAAGGGTGGTAAAGGACTGCTCTAAAGGCAGGTGAAGACAGTGCTTCTCTGGGTCCTCCCCAGCACCTTCGGGTGTTTCTTTTTCTTCTGTTGATTTTTGGCCACTGGTTGGACTGTGTTCTGGAAGGATTTAACTTACAAAAAAATTATATCGCCATTTTTTGTGATTTCTTTATACTTTTTCTCTCAATTTCAAATTACGGCCCAAATCATGCTAAGTAATTTGATTATATCACCCCAAAATACATTCTGTATGCAAAGGAAAACACCCAACATATTGCTAAAAGTAATATAATTATTAAGAAAAAAAAAACCTACTTTCAACAACTCAAACTTTTTGTCCTTGACTTCTAAATTGTACATACAGTGATGATCTCATAGCTCAGACCTGTTTTACTGAGTTCTTTCGGTCCACCATCTGGCTGGTTCTGGTCAGCTAATGTAGGACAGAACTTCAATGTTCGTTTAGTGTTTGTGTTCATAGTTCAATGGAAAGATTTCCTTCTTCATCACCCTCTTCAATTCCTAAGAGTGCCTGGTTGACATTACTGCACACCTCCTCATCGGCTCCACACAAACACATCTCGGAGCGGTTGAGGCCCTGCGACCGACAGGAACAGTGTGATGTGCAACTGGTCTTCTTGCACCCACATTTGATGAGGTGAGTAACTGTGGCTGGAGCTGGAGGATCCCTTGTTGGAGCTGGTACTAGCCTATCCCCCTCTTCCTTCCACCCGTAGGTTGTTGCTGGTGGTAGCCGAGGGTGAGGAATGTCATCCTGACGCCACACCTTCCAAGTGTGATTCTTGCTTTCATCAACAGCCTTCTGCAGTTGTTTCCCTGCACTGAATGTACACAACTCATGAAATGGTTTCTTCCCGTCTTCTTGGCAAAAGAAACACTGCTTTGCATTGAAATGAGATGTTGCTGAACGTGTGAAGTGAAGAGTCTCACTTTCAGCAAAGCCTGATGCACTAGTGGCTGCAGAAGGCGGCCGTCCACGCCTCTTCTGTACATGCTGACTCTCTCCTTCTTGGCATGCCCTCTGGTTTCGTGCCTTGGCATGCTCAAGGTGACCACTGTGACCAGGAGATCCATAACATTTTCTGTGCCACTTTGCTTACATATCTTTTAGATTGAAGGCAGTGTACCCATGCAATCGCCCACTGATCTGTGCATGATCAGCATCTCCATACTGTCCTCCTTTGTGCACAAACTGGGGGAACTTTTGAGTAGGGTTCCTCTGATGGTTCAGACACTAGGACACTAGTGCCAGGCTCCTGACACTGAATACACAGTTTGAAATCAGTTTCTGGTCTTGGTTTCTTACTGGTACTGGGCTCCATCTTGTGTGACTGCTCCTAATGGCTCATGCACTTCAGTCTGCAACACACGAAATTTAGGATAATGTATACGTGTATTTCTTACTTCTAAGGCCTTAGCTGTCATGCAAACGTTAGCTGATATGGATCATCATTGCACCTTCCTGAAGAGGAGAAAGTGAGATCTCAGTATTATATGCTGGTCTGAATGGGTCGTGGCTGCAAAGTTCAACAAGTTAATTGTATGATCATAAACAGGATACACAGATCATCTGTAATAAAGACACTGTTAGTTCAGATTGAATATTTGTCGGAAACACTTTAGAAAACACAATGTAACATTCTGGCACTCCACAGTCTGAAACAAAGCGTGATAAACACAGAACGTTGGGTCAAAAATGGCCGTTCAGCTTTGACGCTGTGTCAAGTTTACTGAAGGCCCAGAGAAAAAATGGCGACATATTTCCACTTCCTGGCAATGCTAAAAACACATTCATAATAATTGCAAAAACCTAACATGCTAAACCGACGGGAAGCCCAGTTTGTTACACAGAGGGGAGAGAGAGAGAGAGAGAGAGAGAGAGAGAGAGAGAGAGAGAGAGAGAGAGAGAGAGAGAGAGAGAGATGTTTAAATGACAACTTTCTCGGTGGTGATTTTTTTATACTTAATTCCCTTTTTTCTCATTCGTTTCATACATCTTTTTTCATTTCATAGGCCTCATCCATTCTTTTTTTCCCTTACTTTTTTTGAGCAGAGAGAGAGAGAGAGAGACACTTTTTGACACTTTTTTGACACTTTGATATTTTATTGTCATTACCAAAGAGGTCTTTTGACAAGGGGGGAGAGTTAACAGAACAATAACATTCCCCTCTTCCTTTCCTGCAAACAAATAGTACACATTCATTCCTAGTGTGCACCAAATCAAAGATTTAAAAACAAATATATTCATAACATTTCCTTGTCCTCACACACAGGAGTAATGCAATTAGAAAAAAAAAAGACTGACTCGACCATCCACTCGTTCAATTGATGACAATGTATCTTACTGATCTCTTCCACTTGCGATGAATGATAATATTCATTCAGATATCTCTTGTAATGCATTATTTTAAAATTTCACTATCCTCCATCTGTCTAATTTTCAATGCTTCTGCGATGAATTTCGCAACTGATTTAATTACAAGTTCATCATCTGATGATAACACGACAGTAACATTTTGTCTTTTCGCCATATCTAACTGGAAAAGTGAACAATTTCTCCGCACTTCATTATAAGCAGTACAGTGGAACAGAAAGTGTTCTTCGTCATCAATAATGTGTCTACATGCAGGACAAGGAGATTCTGTGGACGTTTCACATTCAAACCATCTTTTGTTCGTATTAAAACCTAACGTTCTCAACCTAAATCTTGCGTAATTTATTCTGTGCCATCTATCTGTTATGCCATTGAGAAAGAGAGAGAGAGACAGACAGACAGACAGACAGGCAGGCCAGGGCAGGGCAGGGCAGGGCAGGGCAGGGCAGGGCAGGGCAGGGCAGGGCAGGGCAGGGCAGGCCAAGCCAAGCCAAGCCAAGCCAAGCCAAGAGAGAGAGAGAGAGAGAGAGAGAGAGAGAGAGAGAGATGTGACACTCATGCAGACATTCTTCATGAACATACTTCATGAAGGACATATTCATAGAAACCGTTACCGTTATCTTTCTATTCATACTCTCTCTGACAACGATACTATGTGTACACACATTTTTTATTTTTAAACACCTGGCACATCATTCATCCTCCACAGCACGTTATGCTGCTATAATATTTGCAATGTCGTACCAAACGTAGGCCATAGCAAAGACTGGACAGCAACATGCTTGTTAATTTCTACTTAGTGTACTATAATATCAGGCATATCATTTCTATTAGTCCTAAGGCTGGCAAAAATGAAAGTCATAACACTAAATGACTATGGTCAAGTGATCAAGCATAGTCTTTAACAATGTCAGTAACTAAAGTTCGTAG
>JAFLJL010002274.1:65637-75631 GCA_018398815.1 Conus ventricosus | reverse complement strand
GATCGCCTCTAGCCGTTATCATTGACGCGGCGGTATTGATCCGCTGGCCGAAGCTAGGTGACAAGGTCAGATGGGGAGGAGGTGGAGGTGTAGTGGTGGTGGTGGTGGATGAGGAGGGGAAGGGGGTGGGGGGGGAGGGGGGGAAGGAAGGAGAAGGACCAGCGACCCGTCCCTGTTGCGGCTTGTCAAAGAAGAGAAGGAACCAGAAGAAAAAGAAGAAGATGGAAGATGGCAAGGAAAGGTCGTTTGCAGTGTTGTGGCTGATTGCCTTTCTTCTTGTTGTCGTTGTGGCTGGATCTTCTGAAAGAATAACTCGACTGTGAGGATGAGGATCATGCAGATGGACGTTTTTAACTATCCAAATGAGAATTATGCAGATGGATGCTTTGATTATCCAATTGAGAATCGTGCAGATGTATACTTTTATTATCCAAATGAGAATCATGCAGATGGATGCTTTTGTTATCCAAAATGAGAATCATGCAGGTGGATGCTTTAACTATCCAAATGAGAATTAGGCAGATGAAAGCTTTTAACTATCCAATGCAGATGGATGCTGTAACTGTCCACACGCGAATCATGCAGATGGATACTTTAACATCCAAACGAGAATCATGCAGATTGATACTTTAATTATCCAGGTGAGAATTGCGCGGACGGGTGCTTTTACTATCCAAATGAGAATCATGCAGATACACGCTTATGTTATCCGAATGAGGTTCATGCAGATTGATACCTTAACTATCCAAATGAGAATGATGCAGATGGATGATTTAACTATCCAAATGAGAATGATGCAGATGGATGCTTTGACTATCCAAATGAGATTCATGCAGATGGATACTTCAACTATCCAAATGAGAATTGTGCAGACGGATGCATTTTCTATCCCAATGAGAATTGTGTGGACGGATGCTTTTCCTATCCAAATGAGAATCATGCGGGTGGAGGCTTGAATTATCCGATTGAGAATCACGCAGATGGGTGCTTTTTAACTCTCCTGATGAGAATCATGCAGATGAAGGCTTTAACTGTCCAAATGAAAATGATGCAGATGGGTGTTTAACTATCCAAATGAGAATGATACAGATAGATGATTCAGCTGTCCTAAAAAGAATCGCACAGATGGGAACTTCAACTGTCCAAGCGAGAATAGTCAGATCTAGTTGTAAGTGAGGAGACTGCAGGCCAAACGAGAATAGTTAGATCTAGTTGTAAAGTGAGGAGACTGCAGGCCAAACGAGAATAGTTAGATCTAGTTGTAAAGTGAGGAGACTGCAGGCCAGCGAGAATAGTCAGATCTAGTTGTAAAGTGAGGAGACTGCAGGCCCAAACGAGAATAGTCAGATCTAGTTGTAAAGTGAGGAGACTGCAGGCCAAAGGAGAATAGTCAGATCTAGTTGTAAAGTGAGGAGACTGCAGGCCAAACGAGAATAGTCAGATCTAGTTGTAAAGTGAGGAGACTGCAGGCCAAACGAGAATAGTCAGATCTAGTTGTAAAGTGAGGAGACTGCAGGCCAAACGAGAATAGTCAGATCTAGTTGTAAAGTGAGGAGACTGCAGGCCAAAGGAGAATAGTCAGATCTAGTTGTAAAGTGAGGAGACTGCAGGCCAAACGAGAATAGTCCCGATCTAGTTGTAAAGTGAGGAGACTGCAGGCCAAACGTGAATAGTCAGATCTAGTTGTAAAGTGAGGAGACTGCAGGCCAAACGAGAATAGTCAGATCTAGTTGTAAAGTGAGGAGACTGCAGGCCAAACGAGAATAGTCAGATCTAGTTGTAAAGTGAGGAGACTGCAGGCCAAACGAGAATAGTCAGATCTAGTTGTAAAGTGAGGAGACTGCAGGCCAAACGAGAATAGTCAGATTAGTTGTAAAGTGAGGAGACTGCAGGCCAAACGAGAATAGTCAGATCTAGTTGTAAAGTGAGGAGACTGCAGGCCAAACGAGAATAGTCAGATCTAGTTGTAAAGTGAGGAGACTGCAGGCCAAACGAGAATAGTCAGATTAGTTGTAAAGTGAGGAGACTGCAGGCCAAACGAGATAGTCAGATTATTGTAAAGTAGGAACGAGCAAAGAGAATGTCAGATCTAGTTGTAAAGTGAGGAGACTGCAGGCCAAAGGAGAATAGTCAGATCTAGTTGTAAAGTGAGGAGACTGCAGGCCAAACGAGAATAGTCAGATCTAGTTGTAAAGTGAGGAGACTGCAGGCCAAACGAGAATAGTCAGATCTAGTTGTAAAGTGAGGAGACTGCAGGCCAAACGAGAATAGTCAGATCTAGTTGTAAAGTGAGGAGACTACAGGCCAAACGAGAATAGTTAGATCTAGTTGTAAAGTGAGGAGACTACAGGCCAAACGAGAATAGTTAGATCTAGTTGTAAAGTGAGGAGACTACAGGCCAAACGAGAATAGTCAGATCTAGTTGTAAAGTGAGGAGACTACAGGCAGAAATTTCAACAAATTTGAAAAGTTATTGATTACACGCCGCCCAAAAAAAAAGAAGAAAAGAAAAAACCGTAGACAAACAACAACGGCTATCTTGCGCCGAATTGGATGAAGATAAGTGATTGCCCGATCATTTTCGTTGTCCTGAGTGTTGTGTATCTTGCCTAAAGAAGACCTATGAGGGCGAAACGCGTCGTGTTTTGTCTTGTGATTCGTTTTTTCTACGTTTTCTTGTGTTTGTTTGTTTTGTTTGTGTGAGTGTTATTTTTTTTCTGGCGGTGCGTTATCAATACCTTTTCAAATTTGTTCAAACGAGAATGGTACAAATGAGTACTTCAGCTATCCAAATGAATAGCACATAGACTGAAACATTCGCTATTTAAATGAGGAAATGAGGGTTCATGAAATTAATGCATGCAGGTGGGTGCTTCGATTATTCAATAGAGAACCATGCAGATTGATACTTCATCTCTCCACATGACAATCATACATGCAGTACTTTGAACCATCTAAATGAAAATCACGTGGAAGGATATACTTCAACTAAATAAATGACAGTCATCTATAAATAGATATTTCAACTAACCAAATAAGAATTATCGAGAAAGATACTTCAACTTACCAAACGAGAATCATATAAAGAGATATTTGAAGAACCAAATGAGAATCAGATAAAGAGATATTTCCAACAAACCAAGTGAGAATCGTGTAAATACTTCAATTATCCACATGAGAATCATACAGAGAGATACTTCTAACCAATGTGAATAAGTATTATACTTTAACTATCCAGATGAAAGGCATGTAGACAGATTCTTCCAATGGCCCTAGAAGGATCACATGGGGGAGTATAAACGTCTGAAGCGAGAAGAGGACTTGAAAGATTGGTTGCAGCTTTGTTGTGGACGAGGGGAAACTGAGCCGTTTCATCATCATCTTAGTAGAAGTAGCAGGAGTAGTCATAGCAGCAGCGGGTGCGTAGCGCAATCACTACGTATCTAAAGCACTACCAGTTATTAGCCCTACGACCAATAGATCTACGTGTCGTAAACCATACGACCCTTTAAGACTACGTGTCTATATCACTACAATTGACCATGTATCGAAAAAGCTATTCATGTTCGCGTTCTCTAAAACTACGTGTCTATATCGCTAATGCCCGTTTGCCTACAGCAGAAAGAAGAAAAAATAGTGACTTACGGCCGTGTGCTATGGGGATGGTGATTGTACGCGCAATCTCTACTGGTATAATGTCTGTAGGGGACTAGGGGAGGCGCCTATATGTTCCCCCAAGTCTATGTTCCCCCAGGTCATGTTCCCCCATCCTCTCATTTTCCCCCAGGGTCTTTGTTCCCACACCTCCATATTTCCCGGTCTATGTTCCACCACCTACCTACGTGGCCGTACGTGATCTCGCGCCGTACGTGTCCTCGTGCCGTACGTGATCTCCGTATTCGCTACGTGACCGGATTTGTATACTTGTTACATAATCTAAGTTGTATCCTGAATAGATATGTTGCATGTTCATATCTTATGCCTTTAAACCGAGATAAGAGACGGAATACATGTAAGTGTCACAAGATGTATTGAATCTTTCTTTGCTGTGCTTTGTTTTTCTTGTATTTGGTGACAGGAGTCTTTGTTTACTCATTAATTTGTTGTTCATTTAAAGTTCTAGTAGTTAATGTGTCAGTACACGCGTGTTTCCATAGCTTTACGGGGTTGGTGACCTTACGTTAAATTCGGAGTCCCTGAGTATATGTGGAGGTTTTAGTGCGTCAAATAGATTTTTGTAAATCTATTTTCTTTCCTAGTTCCATCCTCCTCCCCGGTTATAAGGCATGAGCCCCTCGGCCTAAGACCAAGTACAATTAAAAAAAAAAAAAATGTTCGCGTTCCCAGTTGTATTAAATTACGATAATTGAAATGACCAAATTACAGAGAGAGAGAGAGTGAGGAGAGAGAGAGGGAGAGGAGGTGAGGGGAGAGAGAGAGAGAGATGAGAGAGAGAGAGTGAGAGGAGCGAGAAGAATTAGAATAAGTGAGATAGAGAGAGACAAAGGAAAGTGAGACAGCGATAATTAGAGAGTAGAGTGAGAGAGAGAGAGAGAGAGAGTGGAGAGAGGAGAGAGAGAGAGAGATGCGGAGAAAGAAAGAGCGGAGACAGAGATTCAGAGTTGACAGGCAATGAGTTGAAATCTAAGAATCTCTCTCCTTCTCTCTCTCTCTCTCTCTCTCTCTCTCTCTCTCATCTCTCTCTCTCTCTCTCCCTCCCTCTCTCTCTCTCTCTCTCTCTCTCTCCTCTCTCTCTCTCTCTCTCTCTCTCTCTCTCTCTCTCTTCTCAACAAGGTGGGCAGAAGGCATTGCGCTCAAAACAGTATCGGTATTTAAGTGATGTGTAATAGGCCTAGTCTGTCCAATACAAAATTTTCATCATTGTAGAGCTTTTGCCACGCTAGTGCTAAAGAAAGAAATAGAAATCAAAACACACGAAAGGATGTAGAGCTACTGCCACGTAGTGCTAAGGACTGTAGCCAATAGATAGATCGCAATGGCAAGCCTTCGAGCTTCTTTCTCATTCTTTGCAATCTAATATAGAAGCTAATCAAAAATGTCCATTTAGTGACAGAGGGCAGTCGCTTTTTAGCTACTTTTCGTTTCTTCTCGTAGTGCCAAAACAGGTAGAGGTTTGAAATACGTTGTGCTATTGCTAAGTCTAAGCGAGACTCTCTCTCTCTCTCTCTCTCTCTTCTCTCCTCTCTTCCTCTCTCTCTCTCTCTCTCTTCTCTCTATCTCCTCATTAGATATTTATTCTGGTATATTCATCGAAAATATTCTTTAGGAGCACCAAAAACAACAAAAACAAAAACAAACAAACAAAGAAAAACAAACAAAACAAACAAAAAGAAACATAGCATTACTTTTAAATTTAGACATCTGTGGACACTTAATTGGATTGAGAGAGTGAGAGAGAGAGCGAGAGCGAGAGAGAGAGAGGAGAGAGCAGTAGAGAGAGATGTGGAGAGAAGAGAGAGAGGTGAGATAGATGAGTGTGAAATGCAAAATTCACTTTCCATCCGAAATATCGATTTTCATCAATTATTGATAATCAAATAACCAGGTGCAAATAACGCCTGATAATCGATTATCGAAACCGGTTATTGATTTCTACACCTTGTATTGATTTTGGTTAATAATTTGCACATAAAATTGATTTTTTTGGCCGTTATTGATCACGGGGCGGTTATTATTGTCCGGCGTAATTTGCACCTGGTTATTGTTTATCGGGTTTGTTGGTAAGAATTTGCACATAAATCGATTTTCGTACCTGAAAATCGATTTTCGTGAGTGCACACAATTTCACTTTCCGGGCCGGAAAATCAATTTTCATAAGGTATGAAAAATCAATTTAAAGCAAATTTACTTACAAATAGGCACAATAATCAATAACAGGTGCAAAAATATCGTCTGATAATCGATTAGCGGGGGCCGGTCCGGTTATTGATTTTTAACCTAACATTGTTTTTGGTAAATGGATTTGCACAGAAAGATTGATTTTTCGGCCCATGATTGAATGTTGGGGCCTTTTATTGAATTACCGGCGTATTTGCACCTGGTTATTGATTATTGGGCTATTGGTAAGTAATTTGCACAGAAAGTCGATTTTATACTATGAAAATTGATTTTCGGCCAGAAAATGAAATTGTGAATTTCACGCTTCAGAGAGAGAGGAGGAGAGAGTGAGAGAGAGAGAGAGGAGATAGTGAGGGAAGAGAGAGAGAGAGAGAGAGAGGAGAGAGAGAGAGAGAGAGAGAGAGTTAGTTTATATATGTGTATCTGTCATGCTTAAAACATACCAACAATAGCAAAAAAGAAATTAGAAGGAGAGAGAGAGAGGAGAGTGAGAGAGAGAGAGAGATATACTCTGAGAGAAGAGAGAGAGAGAGAGAGAGAGAGAGGAGAGAGAGAGAGCGAACGAACGAACGAATTTTATTTTTCAGCGGGTTATGAATAAGATCACTGCTTTTTTAACAGCCAGCCCTCGGGGCCAAAGAAAATTTAGAAAGGGAAAGGAAAAAACAACAACCCAAAATATTGATTAATATAAAATAATGGAAAATCACTCTTAAATCTGACATATGAAAATACAAAGGATACAAATATCTATGGTCAGAGGGAACACCGATCAAAGGTTTGTGGGAGAGGTGGGGGGGTGGGAGTGGGATGGGGTGGGATGGGGACAATTAAGAATGGAGGGCGGGGGAGGAAAAGGAAGAATGATAAAAGAAAATGAAATACATTTACACACGAACAGTTATGGTACATCTTTGGGTAAAAGTGGATGTAAGATCAGGCAGATCATCAAGTACGTGAAAAGATTGGTTTTAAATTACTAGTGTTTGGTTCGTTTTTCGCAGTTTTTCTGGGATATTTATTCCACAGCACACCCACAGTATAAGCAAGGCTTGATTTGCGCAATAATTAAATTGATGGGAAAGGGGAGATTTATTTTATTGCGAATGACGCTGTCATTAGAAGTAAATTATCCTTAATAGGAAGGAGCACTGCCGTGTGGAATTTATAGCATTAAAGAGTGCTTTGTTGTACAATAGTTTGGGCCTTAAATGGAAGAGATACCTGTCGCCCATTCATAATCAGGGTGCCTAGCGAGGGTTCATCAATTGTTTATTTGACAGCTCTCTTGTATATACTAGTCAATGGTTAGCAATACTTATTGATCGCTAAATCCCAGAGTGTCGAGGGCATAGTCAATATTTGGTTGATATAAGATTGAAAATAATAAGAGAGAGGAGAGAGGGGAGAGAGAGAGAGAGAGAGAGAGATAGAGGAGAGAGAGAGAGAGCGTTATTAGTAAATTGTCAGTTATTGGTGCTGTCGCTGCAGGTTATAACAAATGGGGCGGGGATGAGAGAGAATGGTCGAAAGAAAGTGTGTCTGGTCATGCCGGTAAAACCAATACCACACAATAGCAGAAAGAAATTAAAAGTGACGAGGGATAGAGAGTAGAGAGAGAGAGAGAGGAGTGAGAGAGAGAGGAGAGAGCGAGAGAGTGAGAGAGCTGAACTAATATTTTACCAGTATTACGTATACTTATGGTGACAGGAAGAGAAAAAGAGAGGAGTGTCGAGAGAGACGGCTACAATGAGGTAGAGAGAGGACAGGAGAGTGAGAGAGAGTACGAGGGAGAGAGAGAGAGAAATTGTATAGACATTGCGCACGTAGCGCGCGCGCGCACCACACACACTCACACACGCAACGCCCGCACACGCACAACGCACTACACACAAAAACACACGCACACACACACTGACATTCTTTCGTAATTTGTGTCTTTTTTTTTTTTAATCGTAGTGATATAGAGTGAGATGAGGGACCCGTAGCGATTAAAGACGGTGTCTGGAAATCGTAGTGGTAACTTTAAATAGTTGTATAGGTTACAAGTTATGAAGTGAAATCGTCTTGCGAATGACACTGTAGTGATATCGGGTAATAGTCGTTTGGATATGTAGAATTAGTGTTCGTAGAGCTTTAGCCCGTAGTGATATTGACAGTAGTGATTACGGGATGTCCCCGCAGCAGACAGCTGCAGGTAATGTGTAGCAATGCAGCAGTCGTACGTAGGTATAATGATGATATTAGTATTAGTCGTATAATGATATAGTGGCAGTAGAGTAGTAGTCGTAGTCGTAGTTGTCGTGGAAGTAGTAGACGTAGTGGGGACGTAGTAGCACCAACAGCAAAACACCTGCCCAGCACCAGCACCACCAGCTGTAGTAAGTAGTGGTATTAATAGTAGTTTGTGTAGTGATGGATGATTGTATGAGTAGTAAAAAGTAGAGAATGGATGATGATGACGATGATCATGATGATGAGGATGTGTTGATTGACGATGGTGTGGTGATGATGATGATGATGGATGATGATGATGGTGATGATGATGATGCGATGGTGATGATAAAACTGTTCGCAGTGGGGAGAAGAGAAGGGACACTCGGCAAGGTGTTCATGTCCTGGGAACGTGTCTTTCGTGTCACAGGTAACGGTCCTGTCTTTCGTGTCACATAGGAGGAAACGTGTCTTGGTGTCACAGGAAACGTGTCTTTCGTGTCACCTTCACGAAACATTCCAACCTGTCTCTTGTTCGGGCTTCCAGTGTCTCTCGTCTCTACCACGTGCCCAGGTCCTGCCGCTAATTCCACCCCTACACCTCAATCCAGAGAAACCGTTGCAGCTTGTCACCATCCATATCCACCCGTCAGCGATTTCTGCTCGCCACTGCTTGCTAGATCACATACTATCAAACAGGAGCAGCTTACAGGGAAGGAGAGCTGGTGATGTAAGGGAGGGGGGGGGGGGGGGGGGAGGGAGGGAAGGGAAAGGCTCAGTGTGGTGTAGACTTCGAAGGGGGAAATCGACCCGAAACGAACCTCATCGTCATCTTTGATTTGCCACCTTCTTTTATCATTGACCGCTGTTATTGTTATTGATACCGCACAAAAGCTAGGTAGGGTAGGGGTGGACAAGGGTGTTGAGGGAGGGGGAGGGGTGAAGAAGAGGAGGGAGGAGGGGTAGGGAGGCAGGAGAGGGGGAGGGGGTGGGTGGGGAGAGCAGATGACGTACGCGGAGGTGGTGGGGGAGTAACGGGAACAAGGAGCAGGGTGCTGCCAGGGCCTGCCGACGCTGTGCCTTATCGATGTGGGCGGGTTTCACGTGCTGCAGTTTGGGCAGAAAAAAGGGGTCACGCGCGCGACTGGGAAAAGTAGGGATGGAAGAGGGCAGGGAGCGGGGGGGGGGGGGGGGGGGATGGAAGGAAGAGGGTGGGGGGGGGGGGGGGGGGGGGGGGGGGGGGGGGGTAGGGTGGGAGGGAGGGGTCGCGGTGGTGGGGTGGTGGAAATCGGGGGCTTGTTTCGCGTGGCAGTTGGGGAGGATGGGAAGTGGAGAGGATGAGAAAGGTGGGAGGGAGCAGAGAGGGAAGGGGAGCAGAGAGACGAGACGACGGAGGTGGAGGGGGGTAACGGGAACTAGGAGCAGGGTGCTGCCAGGCTGCCGACTGTGCCTTAAAGGGCGGGTTTGATGGACAAAGCTCAGCTTCCGCCGCAGAAGAGTAGGCGCGCGCTGCTGGTAAGACATGACAAGAGGACACGAGCGAGAGGCGGGAGGGGGGGGGGGGGCGGGGCGGAGGGGGAAGGTTACAAGGCGGGGGGGTGGGGTAGGAGCGGGGAGGAGGAGGTCCGGCGGGGGTGCTGACAACAATAACCATGCCTTCGCACACTTCACGATCTGGGAAGGTTGTCGAATGTATAGCACTGAACAAACCCTTGAGAGAAAACAGAAGAACGGAAGCGAACGAAGTAGAGAGAGAGGGGTGACCTTGTGCGGCAGGGTTCCACAATGGCGCGTGCATACAGGCTGCGGTAACATGAAACAACCACAACACGCCGCCCGCACGCAAGGCATGGAATGGTGCGCCCTCTGCTACTGTCACACCCACCCACACACACACACTACTACATACATACATATGTAC
>JAFLJL010002274.1:55000-59637 GCA_018398815.1 Conus ventricosus | reverse complement strand
GCCCTTCAACCTTCACTTTACCCCGTGAGGGGGTTTGAAGAGGGCCGGTGTGGGGAACACCCCGTATCACCCAGCAAGTCAATCCGGGGAGAGGAGTTGAAGCTCGTCTTTTTCGAAAGAGACGAAGTCCGGAAGAAAGTGAGACTCGTTTTTCCCGGGGACAGGAAAAATTTCGGGGGGGGCAGTATATTGTCTCGAGGACAGGGATTGAGAAAGCAGGGAGCTTTTTCTTGAGGCGGAGGCCCATGTTTTACGGGAGTTATGTTTTCCCCGGGTTTCGGATTTTTTTGGAAAGGGAAATGTAAGGCCAAGTTTTAAAGGGAATAACTATTTTTCTCTGGGTGTGGGGGAAGGATACATGTTTAAAGATTGTTTTGTCTCCGGTAGGAAGTATTTGTAAGATTGTTTTGTTCTCGGTGTGGGAGAGAACTGTGTGCAGATTATTTGTCCCAGGTGGAAGGATAGGGTTGAAAACCTGTTTAAAGGGGTTGTGATTTAGAAAAATTTTTTTCCCCTGAAGGAGAGGGGGAAAAGAAAAAATTCGGTAGTGCCCCTTTTTGGTTTTTGGAAAATTTGCGGGTTTTTGGAGTAAATCGATGATGCGGGTATGAAAAGTGACAGTGTGACAAAACATGGGTAGTTGACAAGCAGACTTCACACTTTCCGTCGAAGTTTGGTTTGACTCCGCCTTTAAGAATGCCTCGACTCTCGGACGGCGACCAACGTCAACAAAATAAGGAAACTGGCGCAGACTGAACGAGCCAAAGAAGGGAGAATATCGCACACTTTTGGGTCACTGGAATTTCGAAAAACCCCTCCTCCCCCGAGACACACCACAAAGTCATATTCCACCCACCCCTTCCTTCTCCCCCCTCCCCCACCCCGTCTTTTGACCAAGGGGAGGGCTGGTCAAAAGAGAGGGGGGGGAGGGGGGGGGGGGAGGGGGAGAAAGAAGCCTGGTTCCAAATTTTTCAGTAACGATTTCGAAGGATTTTAATTCTGACGCGGGCCTACTCCTAGCTGCAATGGGTCGTTGCGTAACAGCCGCTGAGCCAAGCTGCACCTGTCGCGGAAAGTTTGTCAGTGGTTTCAGACTGCTGGGGGAGGGGGGAAGGGGGGGGGGAGTCATTCATTTTAGGTCACTGTATACAACCCGTGTTGCATTGTTTTAAGAAACTAAATAAGTGAGAGGAAGAGAGAAAAGGGGGGGGGGGGGGGGGGGGGGGGGGGGTGATGACGGAGGGATGGAGGATGGAGGGAGAAGGGGAGGGAGAGAGAGAGAGAGAGAGAGAGAGAGAAGTGTGGAGTGTTGTGTGTGTGTGTGTGTGTGTGTGTGTGTGTGTGTGTGTGTGTGTGTGGTGTGTGTGAACTTTTTTACGTTCATGTGCTTGCGCTGGCCCTTTCCACATTCCAGTCTCAGTATGACTGACGCTTTATTCCAGTCTCAGTATGACTGACGCTTTCCACATTCCAATCTCAGTATGACTGACGCTTTCCACATTCCTCCAGTAGCTGACGCTTTCACATTCCAGTCTCAGTAGACTGACGCTTTCCACATTCCAGTCTCAGTAGGACTGACGCTTTCCACATTCCAGTCTCAGTGTGACTGACGCTTTCCACTTCCAGTCTCAGTGTGACTGACGCTTTCCACATCCGTCTCAGTAGATACTGACGCTTTCCACATTCCAGTCTCAGTAGACTGACGCTTTCCACATTCCAGTCTCAGTAGGACTGACGCTTTCCACATTCCAGTCTCAGTAGGACTGACGCTTTTTCCAGCTCATTGACTGACCTTCACATTCCGTCTCAGTAGACTGACCTTTCCACATTCGTCTCATGACTCCTTTCCACATTCCAGTCTCAGTAGACGACGCTTCCACTTCCAGTCCAGTGTGACTACGCTTTCCACATTCCATCCATAGACGACGCTTCCCATTCAGTTCTAGGACTGACGCTTTCCACATTCCAGTCTCAGTAGGACTGACGCTTTCCACATGCAGATCAAATTTGTGGAAGGAACAGCAAGGCGGAACACAAGCCTGCACTGTGTCGTTATTAAGGCATTATCTACAAAACAAAACAGAAAAGAAACACACACACACACACACACACAACACAACACACACACACACACACACACACACACACACACACACACACACATGGGCCCGTGCCCACACATCCATACACAAACATGTGTACATTCACTACACACATACCAACACAAAAAAAAAAAGACAACCAATGTTAGGTAGGCACTCAAGGTCTGACCAGCGCGTTGGGCTAATGCATAGGTCAGACATCCACTGAGTCGTAGCCACGAGACCCTCTTCTTCAATTGTCTCATCTTTGTTGTTAATTCATTTATCCATCAGCTTCATGCGTAGTGTGGTCTCTAAACTTAGCGGATGTGGTGTAGCGTATATGGACTAGTCCGCACGCAGTGACGCCTCCTTGATGAAACTGAAACTGAAAGTGAAACTGAAAAGATGGAGTGGACGAGCCAAACCCTCTGCACGTGACTTTGGGCTGACCGGTAATGGAGCAAGAATGGCTGGGTCAACACGGTTTTGCAACAAGTCTGTCAGAAAAGAAGATCAACAGTGTATGTGAAACTATGGAGCATGAAGAAAGGTGTGCGTGTTTGGATATCACAGGGGCTGGATTTAGGATGCACTGAACATTGAAAATCAGTATAGATGAAATAGGGGCCCCTCTGACCTTCAGAACTGCCCTGAACATTGAAAATCAGTATAGATGAAATAGGGGCCCCTCTGGCCTTCAGAACTGCCCTGAACAATTGAAAATCAGTATAGGATGAAATAGGGGGCCCCTCTGACCTTCAGAACTGCCCTGAACATTGAAAATCAGCTCTTGGCTGCGTCTGGCTAGTGGGTTTTTTCTCGGGGTTCTCCCGTTTTTCCCTCTCACCCCTTGGTGCTTGGTAGGGCAACCTACCCTTGGGTCAGACTTGGGTCGGGTGCTTTAGGCGGCTGACCCCCTTCTCTCCCCCCCCCCCCCCCCCCCTCCTTGTCATTTAAAATGCTTTTCGAGTATATTGTATCTTATTTATTGTGCTTCTTTCATTCATATGCAACACACCCACCACATACCATCACACCCTCCCCCTCCACTCACTCCTCCTTCCCCTCCTCTTCTCTCTCCATTCTCCACTCTTCCTCTACTTCCATTCTCTCTCTGTCTCTCCCCTCTCTTTCCTCCCCCCCCCCCCCCCCCTCCCCCCCCCCTCTCTCTCTCTCTCTCTCTTTCCTCTCTCCTTTTTCCTCCTCCTCACTTTACTCTACCCTCTTTCCTCGTGCCCTATTCCTCGAACTCTACTCACCCTCTCTTCCACTGTCCTGTCTACTTCATTCACCACTTTGGCTTCACAAGGGGAGTATTGTGCATGTTTATGTCTGTATTTTTTGTCGCTGAGGAAGGCATATTGCCGAAAATGTCTTGTCCTGTTTTGTGTCGTGCATTAAATCTGCGTTACTTCACACTTTGTTTTGTGTGCTCTTCTGCTTTTTTGTCGTGTTCCAGTAACGCCGCAGTTTGTTTCATTTGCCATTGAAAATCAGTATAGGATGAAATAGGGGGCCCTCTGACCTTCAGAACTGCCCTGAACAATGAAAATCAGTATAGGATGAAATAGGGGGCCCTCTGACCTTCAGAACTGCCCTGAACAATGAAAATCAGTATAGGATGAAATAGGGGCCCCTCTGACCTTCAGAACTGCCCTGAACAATGAAAATCAGTATAGGATGAAATAGGGGGCCCCTCTGACCTTCAGAACTGCCCTGAACAATGAAAATCAGTATAGGATGAAATAGGGGCCCCTCTGACCTTCAGAACTGCCCTGAACATTGAAAATCAGTATAGGATGAAATAGGGGCCCCTCTGACCTTCAGAACTGCCCTGAACAATGAAAATCAGTATAGGATGAAATAGGGGTCCCTCTGACCTTCAGAACTGCCCTGAACAATGAAAATCAGTATAGGATGAAACAGGGGGCCCCTCTAAACTTCAGAACTGCCCTGAACAATGAAACTGTTTTTGGAAGATACACCGATAGATTTAGTGCCACTTCAAACGGGCACCAGTGAAAGTTACAGTTGCGAGAGCTGACACCACACACACACACACACACACACACACACACACACACACACACACACACACACACACACACACACACACAACACACACACACACACCACACACACACACACACACACACACCCCACACACACACACAACACACACACGCTCGCGCGTATTCACACACGCACAGAGAGAGAGAAGGGGGAAGGAAGGAGCAACAGAGAAACAGAGAGAGAGGGGGGGGGGGGAGAGAGAGAGAAACAGAGAGAGAGAGAGAGGAACAGAGACAGACAGATAGAGATACAGATAGAGAGACACAGAGAGAGAGGGAGGGGGATCAGCAATGTTTGTCAAAGCAGCGCCAAAGCCGTCTATCGAACATCAATCCTGTCAGTCAACCCCAGACAAGGGCCAGAATGGAGGACAATTAATGGGAGGATTGGAGGGATGAGAGTAATGGCGTTGACAGCACGGTCAATCAAAACAGAGAGAGATGGGGGATGGGGGGGGGGGGGGGGGAGGCGTAAAGGCAG
>JAFLJL010002274.1:40000-50000 GCA_018398815.1 Conus ventricosus | reverse complement strand
CCCCAAAGGGGATTTGGAAACGAACCCCAACGCCCGCAGACAAACGCTCTCTCCCCTTTAAACCGCGGTTTTTTTTCTGGATATATAAAACTTTTCCCCCTTATCAGCATAAACCCCGCTGTCAAGAGTTTTAAAGGGAAATTTAGCTCAAGTGCCGGGCTTTTTTTTGTAAAACTACTGATAAACCTTTTTTCCAGCATTTTCAAAAGAAACGTTGCGTCATCCATGCTTAGAAACGAAAAACATCTTTCCCTTTTTTTTCATAGCAAAGACAAAAAGATAAAAGAATCCCCCTTTTTTCCTTTGGTTGAATTTAAAAAGAAGGGGGCAAAAAATTGTTTCTGTCAGGGGGGGGCCAAAGGGAAACTCTCGGTGCTCTGTAACTTACCTCCCTTGTAGATGATCTCAATGAAGCAGCACCCTTTTTAAAGTTTTTTGGGTGCTATAAATTCCCAAACATATCTTTGGGTTTACCTAAAATAAATCAAAAACATCTGAAAGGCCCTTTTGGTGCCACCACACAAGCCCCCTTTGCTTGGGGAGGACCTACAATAAGCAAACCCAACTGAAAGAGTTTTTTTGGGCCCCCATCACACAATGAAAACCTTGCTTGGGAGGCCCCTAAAATATAGCAGAACATCTGTAGAGTCTTTTTTGGCCAAACCAAACACAATGTACCTTCCCTTTGGGGAAAGGACCTACAATAAACAGAACATCTTTAGGGTCTTTAGGTCCCAAACACACAAATTTTCCTTGTTTTGTGGGGGACCTACAATATAGCAAACATCTTTTAAGCTTTAGGTGCCACACACAATGAAACCTTGCTTGTGGGGGAAACCTACAATGTAGCAGAACACCCGAGAGTTTTTTTGGGTGCCATCAAAACAATGAAACCTTTCCTTGTGGAGGCCCCTAAAATTTGTAGCAGTAACCTTTAAAAGGTTTGTGTGATGCCGCACCCCCCAAGGGCCTCCCTTTTGGGAAAACCAACAAAAAAAAAGAACGCCTTTAAGATTTGGGTTTGGCGCCATCACAAAGGGCTTTACCCCCCCTTGTGGAAAACCCCTGCAATGAAGAATACCAAAAAAAAGTTGTCTGGTGCCCCCCAAAAATGCACTTTCCCCTAAGGGGACCAAACCCGTGAACCACCAAAACACTCCCACATTGCCTAAGGAGCACCAAAGGGGTAAACCCGGGGGTGCCTTTGGGTTTTTTTTTTTCAGTAGCTCCTCTCCTTAAAAAGAAACATTTCAGGTCGACTGTTGGGGAAATGAAATAGTAAAAGTTTGCGAACAAGCGACAAAGTCCATCGTGTAAATGGACTTTCCCCCCTTTTTGATTTTGGGGTTTTAAACTTTAATGAACTCGGACCCAACGGACTAATCCTTCCCAAAATAAACACCCCCCCCCCAAACCCTTCCTTAACGCTCAAACCCACCCCCCCAACCCCTTTAACGTTTTTTATTTTTTTAAAGTTTTTTTTGTTTTTTTAAAAGAAAAGGGGGGATTTTGTCTTCTATTCCATATACAAAGTTTTCCAAATAAAAAAGGGAAAATTTCAAAATCCAAAGGCAGTGTATCGTATTTTTTCCCAAAAAAAATTTAAAGGCCAGAGCCCCAGTCAAGTCAGTCAGTCACCTAAACCGCGGGGTCTTTGGGAGGAGGGTGTGGGGCAGCCGCCTTTTTCCTCCAGGCTCTTCTGTTTGTAATGTCGTGAAAAGATCGGCATGGCATTTTGGCCAGTTTTTTATTTTTAACCAAACCCAACCTCCTTTTCTGCCGCCCCCCCCGGCCAGAGAACAACTTTAAAAAGAGCGAGAGAAGAGAGTAATTTTCCCTTTTTTGATGTGGCTAAATTAAGGGGAAAATCATACCCACCCATTAAATTAACATTTTACCACAAAAAGAATATTTAAAGGGGGCAAAACGGGTAAAAAAATCAAAAATTTGTTAAGATTTGATTTAAATTGACCCAAAAAAAAAATTTTACCTGGACCAGTATCTCTTTAAAATTTTGAAAAGGGCCTATGATTCTGTGTATTGTAGCCGGGCAGAAATCGTTCAAATGTTTTAAATTTGAAAAAGATATGAAACTGGGATACTGTTTTTTATAACAATTTTGGAAAGCAAAAACTACGGTTATTTTTGGAAAAAAATTCTTAAAAATTTTTCCAAAGAAAAGGGGATGCCACGGGTACCCTTTTCATTGCCTCAGTTTTTGTGTAATCCCGTAAAATTTCCCAACTTTCAAACATGAAAATTACAAATTAGGGGAAATTAAAAAATGTCAACAGGGTAAATAAAAACAATCAGGCTAAAGATAAACGCATCTTTTGTGTTAAACGTGTTGATAAAACGAACATGGAATTTGTCAGGTCAAAACCTGTTTTTGGGCCAAATCTGCACGGTAGAAAGAAACTCGGGGGGAGCGGGGGCAGCAGAGAGTCCTCAGAAAGAAGCCCCCCCTTTAAGCAAGTGTTTCGGCCCTTATCTCCCTACACCTAGGGGGGTTTGGGCCCCCCCCCCAACCCCCGGGTTTATGACTTTCCCGGGTTCCCTCTGGCCCCCCCCTTTTTTTTTTTTCCCCCATCCCTTTGGGGCGAAACCAAAGGGTGGGAAATTCGAACCCCTGACCCTCTTGGGCATGCCCCATTTTTTTTTCTTTAAAGACTTTGCGCTTTAAAAAACGAGCCACAGGGAAAAAACCCGATATTTGTAGGGAAAAAAAGCCTTTTGAAGTTTCCCCTTTTGTTCCCCTTTAAACCCGATCCACTTTAAAACCCCCCTCTCTGCCGCTTCCCGCCATTGCTTCAGGGCTCGGTTTTTTTTCCCTTTCCCTGCCCAAATGAAAAGCTGTTTCAAAGAGGGGTGTATGCAGACGTTCCTACAAATCCCCTAGCTCCAATTTCTTTCAGTGAGGCTTTGGACCTGATAAAACCTTCTCCCCCCCCAAAAGGGGTTTTGCCAGATCAGCATACTTTTCAGTCTTGTTTTGATTTGAAGCTTTCCTCCATTTTTTGTTCTCATATGGCACCGTGAGCCATCAGATCACTGCTTGGTTTACTTTGAGTTGGGCTAAAATATTCTGGTCCATGCCAATCTTGCTGATGATCTCTTTGGGGGGGCTCTTTCCCTTTTGGGGGGTCTCAGTGCACCCCCAGGGCAATTTTGCCCCACCACAGACTCGCCGCCCTGTTTCGAGTGGCACTGTTTTTTTTGGGCCCCGATTTCTGCCTCCTTCCGTGAAGAATTTTGCGGGTGCTTTTGGAGCCCGATTCCCCCTTTTTTTGGTGTTGGTACTAGCCCAGAATACTTTTAAAAAATTTTTTTGAGCACTTTTGGGTTTTCCTCCAAAGGGGTTTCCTTCCTTTTAGCCAGGGCTACTTTTTCATAGCTTAGAAAAAAAGCCCACTGTTTTTTTTTTTTTATGGCAGAAGGGGGGAAACAGGATCGTCTTTTTTCCCCCACTTCCCCCAGGTTTTGGCCAAATTTTAAGGGGAAAAGGTCCCTATGCAATCTAGAATGGAAAACTGATCCTTGGGGAGGGCCCTGTGCCAAAATTTATTTTCCCAAATTAACTTCTTTGGAGTGCATTCTCCCCCTTTTCCATTGCCCTTTTCTTTCCTTTTGCTGGGCTGCTTTTTTGGGGTCTTTTTTGGGGGTTCCTTTTCTATCTCCTGAATCATAAATTTTTCATTTTGGCCTTTTCCCCTTTGGGCCTTTTCCCCCCCCCTTACCCTTTTGGTCACCCCCAGTCCTTGTCGTTGGTCCCGTGTGTTCCGGGTTTTTTCTCGAAACTTAACTTTTTTTTTGCAATCCATCGCCTCTTTTAACTTTTCCCTTTTTTGCCTTCTTCAGCTGGGGCCCTTTATTGCTTCTAATTCCCTTTCCCCCCCTCCCTGATCCTCCAGGCCCCCCTTTGAAGTCTGAACTTCCCTGCTTTTTAATTTCCCCCCGGATGGATTTCATTGGGGAGTTTTAGTTTTTTCTTTGGGGACAGTACGCGCGGGTTTAGTCAGAAAGGGGGAAAAACCAAAACCATTTTTTCCTTTTGAACTTTTTTGATTTTTTTGGGTTCCCTTTTCCTCCACTGTGCTGGTGCAATTCGGAAATTTCCCCAGGGCCATAGGAGCTTTGGAACAGATGAACTCAGACAAACCCAACCCCCGGGATTTGCCAGGGAAACCCACAAATGGGCAAAAAGGTTTTCCAAACCCCCCATCCGCCCCTCTGCATTGGGTTTTTTTTCTCTTTGTTTGTCTTTCAGCGTAACCCTCATACCATCTTCCAAGGCTCTTGACTGGTTTTTTCTGGAAATGTTTGAAAGGCCTTGGTTGGGAAACATTTAAGACCACAGATTTTGGCCACCTTTCCTTTCCCCAGTGAGAACCTTTCCGTGATTTCTTTGGCTTAACTTCCAATTTTTTTCCCCCATGAGGCAACTATGTCGTCCAGCCTCTCCCCGCACCTGACGTGCTCGTCTTCTCTGGATGAAATCACTGAAATGCCCTCCATGAAGGCCCTTTAAGGAGGCATCTTTTACCATCGCCAAGGTTTTGTTTTTTCTCCCCGGTTTTTTTGTTTGCTGCTTTCCAAAAATTTATTCCAAAATTTCCGCCCGAACAGTAAACGGGGGGAAAATTTCAAAAGGCCCATGCAATGCCCACTTCCCCCAAATTGATCCAATCATTTGGGAAAAATCCTTGGAAAAGAACCGCAAATTTGGGAACCATTGAAAATACTTTCCCTTTACATTGGGCGCCGGGTGTTCTTTGGCACAAAGGTACATCTCAAGAGCCAACGTATCATCTTTAAGGGGGACGAACCATTTTGCTTTGCCAAAATCCCCCGCCACACTACTCCAGGTCTCTCTTTTCCCGTTTTTTTCTTTTTTTGGATTGCCCCCCCCCCCCCCCCCAAAACATTGTGGCGGGGTTCTAAAAAAGCCAGCCACGCCTTTTGGGATGCCACCTTTCCCGGACTGACACATCCAATTTCTTGTTTCCCCCTCAGGTACTTGGTCATGCCTTTCGCCATGACAGAGAAGAAATTTTTCCCCCTTTGACGTTCCCGTAGGGAAATTGGCCTGAAAATGGCTGATGGGCCCCTTTTAGTTTGCTCTTTTTGGGTTACAACCAAAAAACCCCTCTGGGCCTCCCTCCCCCTGGCCGCTTTATTTTTCTGGTTTTTTCCAAGCCGATCGGGAGCCCGCCTGTGGAGCCACTCCAGCCCCCTGGGAAAATTTCTTTTAAAGCTGGGACGGTATTCCTTTTGGGGCCCCGGTGATAATTTTGGCCCCTGGCTTTTTTTGAAACCCCCCCCCTTTATTTCCCGCCAAAAGTTTTGGGGGCTTTTCCATTTAACTTTCCTCAGGGGTTTTGGGCCACCCAGAAAAAAAGAATGTCGAGAGGTGCTTTGCTCCTTGAGTCAGAGAAAGTTTTTTCCCCAATGCTGCTCAAGAATTCCCCCTTTCCTTTTTCCACACTTAAGGGGGGCCCAGATTTTTGGGTGCCCCAAAAAAGTGTTTTCCCGGCAAAAATTTAAGGGGTTTTCCCGAAGAAAGGGGCTTTTTTGTTTTATTCTTCTTTTTTTGCCTTTTTTCCTCTTCCTCGCAGATTCCGCTTTGCGAGGGCGCTTTTTATTTTTTTTTCAGGGCTTCCCACGTTTTTCCCAAACCCTTTTTTTCACTGGCAGTGGGGCTTCCCACATTTGCTTTTTGAGGTTGTTCTTTTTTTGGGCTCTGATCTTGTCCATCTTTTTTTGGCGTTCCCGGGGTTTCTTTGGAGGTGTTTTTTCCCCCTTTTTGGGGATTTTTTCCCCCAAGGGGTCCCCTACATGTTGGGAAAACCCCAAAGTCCCCAATGTGGCTTAAAATTTGGGGGGTTCCAGGGGTGGGTTTTCCCCATCAGGCATCGAGTCTTTGGGAAAGATTTTTTTCATCCAGTTTTTCTCCCAATTTTTTCCCGTTTCGTTTGCTCGTGGCAGGTTGAGTTTTTAGGCGCCTGGCTTTGAGGGCCCGTCAAATTCCTCACCGAAAACCCAAAACGTGGATGTCCTTTGGCACTGTGGTTTTAAATTTCCCGGCCTTTGGCTTTCCGACTCATATCTGCTGATGCAGGCGCTGCTGCTAATTTAGATGAGTCTTTACCAAAATCCCCCTCTTTTTTTCTGTGATCCTTTATCCACGGGTGGGAGCGAAACGCTTTCCACAGACACATGGATAAAAACCCTTTGGTCCAGGGTTTATAGTCCGTTTTTTTGGGGTTTTCAAAATAGGCATCGAAAGGATGTAATTCACAAAAAGAAAATGTGACATGGGAAAAAATTTTTTAAAAAAAAAACCCCTTTTTTAAAGCCCCCCCCCCCCCCCCCCTTTTTAAAAATAAATATATATATATATATATATTAAAATAATTATATAATATATATATAAAAAATATATATATATATTTTCCCAGTTTTATTTTCCCAACCCCAATTCAAAGGAATTTTATGCAGCAGAACAAGTTTTTTGGTGGGGAAAAAAAATTAAAGCCAAGATTTGGGCCCAAAAAGGGGGAAAGCATATTCCTTTTGGAAAAAGGGCAAGGGATTAAAACCCCCTTTTCTTATTTTAAACAGCCTCATAGTCCTCGTTCCTTTCCCAAAATTTAGGTGATGGGAAAAGAAAATATGCAAAAATGAACAGTGTCTTTTGTAAGTTTCAGTTGAATGCTCAAAAAGCTTTTCATTTGTATACTTTTAAATTTTCTTGTATCATTAACAGACAATAAAAACCTTTTTTTTTATTTTTTTTTTCGTTCTTTTTTATATCACAAACAGTCAGAAATTGGGTGCATATGCTAAAATGATCAGTTGTTGGGTTTTTAAATTTTATGGGATTGTTTGTAATTTCCAAACCGGGAAAAGGTATTGAACTTATTGCAATGTTTTGATGTCAAGTATTTTTCAGTGGAAATAAAATCGTCGTCGCAAGGGTAAAGGATAGATGTGTGTGTTGTGTGTGTGTGTGTGTGTGTGTGTGTGTGGTGTGTGTGTGTGTGTGGTGTGTGTGGTGTGTGTGTGTGTGTTGTCTGTCTGTCTGTCTGTTTGTCTGTCCATCTGTTTGCCTGTCTTTCTCTTTGTGAGTGTGTCTGTGGTATGCACTTGAGCCTCCTCGTGTGTGTGTGTGTGTGTGTGTGTGTGTGTGTGTGTGTGTGTGTGTGTGTGTGTGTGGTGTGTTGTGGGCGTGCGCGCACGCGCACACGTATATGTGCGTATGAATACATGCGTAGGCGTGTGTGTGTGTGTGTGTGCGCGCGCGCCGCGCGCGCGTGTGTGTGTGTGTGTGTGTGGTGTGTGTGTGTGTGTGTGGTGTGTGTGGTGTGTGTGTGTGTGTGTGTTTGACATTTTGTTATGCTATTTGTGCTTTTATTTGGTTAAACACAGACGTCACAACTGTCAATTTCTCAGTTGGAGATGATAAATTATTTCGAGTTCTGAATTCTGAGTGGGCATTCTCTCTCTCGCTCCTCCTCTCTCTCTCTGTCTTCTCTCCTCTCTCTCCCTCTCTCTCTCTCTCTCTCTCACTCTCTCTTCTCTCTCTCTCCTCTCCTCCCTCTCTCTCTCTCCTCTCCTCTCTCAGCGTTGCTAGGACAGAAACAAAGCAAGGAACAGAAATTGTGTTTGCCGTCGGCTGTTCGATTGGTTTGCAATATAACACCTCCAGCCTCACCCCTCCTCACCCCCCACCCACCCCCACCCCCCGCCCCCTTCATTCCCAGAAACCCCACTCCCGCCCCAACAACCGGATGAGCCTCATGTTTGGAGGTGGTAATGATGTGGTGGTGGTGGTGATTGTCGATCATGTTGTATGCTGTAGACATCGTGGGGGTTGGATACATTTTCTTTTTCTGAATCGCTCTCTCTGTCCCCTCTCTCCTCTCCTCCTTCTCCATCATTCCTCTCTGTCTGTCCTGCCTCATCTCAGTCTCTGTCTGTCTCTTTCTCTCTGTCCCCTGTCTTTCTCTGTCTCTCTGTCTCTCTGTCTGTGTGCTGTCTATCAGTCTCTCTCTCTCTGTCTCTTTCTCTCTGTCTCTGTCTTGTCTTCTTCTTCTCTCTGCTTCTGTCTGCTCCTCCTCCCTCTCCCCCCCTCCCCCCCCCCCCCCCCCCCCCCCAGCCACCAACGAGCAGGGCACTTCCGGCTGCTGACGTTCTCGATACTTTTGACAACAACAGCAGCAAACAGCAACACAACACAACAACAACAACAACCATCAACGAATTCCCGCCCCCCCCCCCCCCCCCCCCCCCGTGAAGAAGAACCCCCCCCCCCCCCCCCCCCCCGCCTCTCTTTAAACGCCCCCTAGCCATGCCCTTTCTCCTGTAACTGATCCCAGAGAGTGTAAAGGTGGAAGGTGGGGGGGGGGGGGGGGGGCACGTATTGGGACTCGCACCCCTCTCCCACCCCCCTGTCTCCCTGCTGTCAAAGACGTCATTTCATTTGGCATCAGGAATGGCGTTCTTCCGTTCCTCCGATGGAAAACCCGCCGAATTGTTTTCGTGTCATACTGGCCGAAAATTAAGGAACACGATCCTGAACTGTGTGTTAAAACATCAACAAACAAACAGCATTGTTTGGGGAACGAGAGGAGACCTTTAAACCTTTACCCCCTGCCTTCTCTCCTCCCCCCCCCCCCCCCCCCCCCCCCCCATGTGCTTTCTGAATTTTCGGAAGAAGACACTCATCCCCATCCCCCTAAACTGTTAAACTTATGGGAAAAAAGAGTCCTCTCCCTCCCCCCCCTCCCCCCCCCCCCCCTCCCCCCCCTTCCCCGCCTCCGCTCTCCACTTCTACAAAAATTTCCGCCGTTTCGCTTTGCAGTAGAATTATGCCTGTACACTAGCACCCCCCCCCCCCCCCCCCCCTCCGCCCCCCTCCCTCCCCTTCCTATGCAGGAGAAACCACAGATCACCACCACCCCTCCTCCCCCTCCCTCCCCTTACCTACTGCAGGAGAAACCACAGATCACCACCACCCCTCCTCCCCCTTCCCTCCCCTTACCTACTGCAGAAAACCACAGAACCTCCCACCCCCTCCTCCCCTCCTCCCGACCTACGGCAGGGGGAAACACAGATGGGGAAGGGAAAAGAGGGAAAACAGTCACCACCAGTATTTTATCCCTTACCTAGGTGGCAGGGGGGTCAGATAGCCACCCTCCTCCTTTCTCCCCTACCTTGCGGAGCAGTTTCACCTCCTCCCTTTATCCATCTTGGTGGGAAATGGGCTCTCCTGATCGATTAAGGGTGGTGGGTGGGTGGGGGAAGGGAAAAGAGGGGAAAAGTGCCTGGGATGATTTTTGTGTTCTTCAGAGTGGGGGCGTATGCTTTTGCTGGGTTTCTATTGGTGTTGTTGATGTTGGTCCGGTTTTGCTATTTTCGTGTTTTGTGGAAAAAATGATTGTAACTTTTTGATCATTTAAATTTTTTTTCTTTCTTTTCCTTTTTTTTTTCACAATTTTTTTTTTTTTTTTTATAGTTTCGCATTCGGAAATTCACTCACGCAAGCTTTTCTCCCGTCTACAATCTAGCCAATCCGCAACACCTCCTCTATAAAAGAGAAAAAAGAACGAAAAAAAAAAAAAAAAAAAAAAAACGCAGCTCTGAAACGGCAGTAGTTGGATGTGACGACGGGAGGGACAGTCACAACAGCGTTGACGTCGCAGAAAACAAACGCAACACGCATCTATGACATCCAACAAAATGACTTGATCGATCCTAGCCAGACAGGGCGATGATCACAGAGAGAGAGAGAGAGAGAGAGAGAGAGAGCAGGAAGAGCTGTTTTGAGCCGGAGCTAAGTTAGAAACAATGCGTCACAAGGCAGCCGGAGAGCGGAGTGGCGGTGACGTCAGTCAGTCAGAGCTCTGGCTCTTCCTTCCCAAGATAGCGAGCGACACGGCAGCGAGGACAGAAAAGGGCACGAAGAAGAAGAAGAAGAAGAAGGAGGAGGAGAAGGAGA
>JAFLJL010002274.1:32500-35000 GCA_018398815.1 Conus ventricosus | reverse complement strand
CCTCATAACACCAACGACAACAACAACAAAAGAGCAGGACTCCTCATAACACCAACGACAACAACAACAAAAGAGCAGGACTCCTCATAACACCAACGACAACAACAACAAAAGAGCAGGACTCCTCATAACACCAACGACAACAACAACAAAAGAGCAGGACTCCTCATAACACCAACGACAACAACAACAAAGAGCAGGACTCCTCAAACACCACGACAACAACAACAAAAGAGCAGGACTCCTCATAACACCAACGACAACAACAACAAAAGAGCAGGACTCCTCATAACACCAACGACAACAACAACAAAAGAGCAGGACTCCTCATAACACCAACGACAACAACAACAAAAGAGCAGACTCCTCATAACACCAACGACAACAACAACAAAAGAGCAGGACCTCCTCTTACCCCACCATACACCACATACAGACACGTCCCCTCTCCCACAAAAACAACACAAAGAGCAGCTCCCATACCCACCACCCCCAAAATAAACTAAACAAACAACACAAAAGGGCGGAAAAACGCCAACGGAAAACACAATTAGAAGATATTGTCATAACAGAAACCGCGACAAGCTGCGACCAATGGGAGGAAGTCTACTTGCCAACGTATTCCGTTGTTGACACGTACCTGCTTACAATAGTGAGTCATCACCGCAAAATAAAAAAACGAGAACAACGGAGAAAAAGCATCGAGAAAAAAGAGAAGATTTGTCAAACAGTAACCCGGACACGTCGACCAAGAGAAAGTGAATGCCAAGAGCGTAGTAGACACGAGAGTTGAAATGTGAGAGGAAGAGAGAGAGAGAGAGAGAGAGAGAGAGAGAGAAGAGAGAGAGAGAGAAGACAGGACAACAGACAACAGACAGAGCAGACAGAGAGAGAGAGAGAGAGAAGAGTAGAAAGTATGAACAGAGAGAGAGAGAGAAGAGGAGAGAGAGAGAGAGACGAGAGAGATAAGTGAAGAAGAGAGAGAGAAGAGAGACAACAGAGAAGAAGAGGAGAGAAGAGAGATGATGAGAATGAGATATGATTGATGATGACATGTGTGATGAGATGAGATAGGCGACGACGACGACGACAGACGACGACTGATGAGATGATGATGATGATGATGATGATGATGATGATGATGATGATGATGAGAGACGACGCCCGACGACGACGACGACGACGACGACGACGACGAGATGATGATGATGATGATGATGATGATGATGATGATGATGATGATGATAATGACGACGCCGACGACCGCCGACGACGACGACGATGATGATGATGATGATGATGATGATGATGATGATGATGATGATGATGATATGACGCCGACGAACGACGACGACGACTGATGATGATGAGATGATGATGATGATGATGATGATGAGGAGATGAGAACGGCGCACGACGACGAGATGAGATGAAGAGGAGAGGAGGTGAGGAGGAGGAGGAGGAGAGGAGGTGGAACAGAAAGCTTAAGCAAAGAAGTATCTGACGCAGCACCTTTTCGTTCACAATCACCATATTGTCCCACACCAACAACGAGGCACAACGTGTTTGAGGACAAGTCAGAAAGGAGTTTCTGTAACCATGCTCCGCTTTGAATTGTTCCCTCAGCACATCATCAGTAGACACAGATTTTGATTGGTGCACACTTTTCCCGGCGTTTTCAAAGCCTATCGTTCGACGCAATGGTGGAATGCATGCAGACTCCACAGAACTCGATTCCTCTCCGTGTCATTAGCCGTTGGTCTGTCATCATCAGCATCATCATCATCATCATCATTATGGACCTAATGGTCGGTATTACACAGACAGAGAGACAGACGGGCAGACAGACAGACAGTGATCGTCAATCGATGTGAAATGGACGTGCATAGCGGACAGGAAAGACAGGAACTAATAAAGAAAAAAACAGGATGGGGGACACCACGTGACAGAAGAGAGAGAGGGGGGAAGAGAGAGCGAGCGAGCGAGAGACCGGGAGATAGAGAAAGAGAGAGAGAGAGAGAGAGAGAGAGAGAGAGAGAGAGAGAGAGAGAGAAGAGAGCGAGAGAGAGAGTTTCTCATTAGGTCGGTTGTTGCCTGCCATGAAGGAGTGCACGTTAATTACATGGATCGTAACACCCTTAACAACTATGAACATAATTACACTGATCGTAACACCCTTAACAACTATGAACATAATTACACTGATCGTAACACCCTTAACAACTATGAACAATGACCGATAACCGATAACGGGGAAGCAAGCATCAGGAAATTAAAAAAAAATCATCTGATAAAAGAATTCAGTTCGATGCTTATCGTCCGTGTGTACATGGAAAAGAGAGAGAGAGAGAGAGAGAAGAGAGAGAGAGAGAGAGAGAGAGAGAGAGGAGAGAGAGAGAGAGAGAGAGATTGATTGATTGAGTGATTGGTTGATCTTTAATAGGCAAGGATGAAGATTTTAGGCCAAGGCCCAGTCTAACAATCTGTCCTTATCATGCAA
>JAFLJL010002274.1:20000-30000 GCA_018398815.1 Conus ventricosus | reverse complement strand
TGCATCTTCAAAACAAAACCGAACGAAACAAAACAACAACAAAAAAGTAACAGCCAAATCCACACTGGAAACTGAACTTAGTACCAGTAGTTCCCATACATGTTCAGGAGATAACAGCGACACGATAAAAATCAAAAGTACTATGAAACCTCGCATGTGCCTCGATCATTTTGTTTGAAAAAGTGGCGTGTCTCCAGTTCCGCGACCCTGAGAGAACTCTTCTGCGCGGGAGTTAAAGAAGTGGGTTTTACTGCAGGCGATATTGTCACGTTTGTCCCTTGGAAAACTGATGAGTTGGAGGAGCGCTAGCAACGTGGGTGAATGAAACAAACTTCTTCCCACTTTTTTTTCCCCTGACTTGTTGTGCAATCCACCGCTGCGAGTGTAAATTCACATTAGCCGCAAGCTGTTGTTAGCTCCAACCGACATGTCACTTCAAGTGATGCGTCTTTCAGTGCTAATTCAGATCTAGCTTCTTGTGTGCTTTTCGTATAAACGTTTTATCCACGGTTCGTCGTTGTGCTGCGCCGTGTCTGTATTTTGAGACCGTGCTCAAAGAAGATTTATATTATAAGTCATTAAGTAAAGAGAATTAAACAGACGCCATGTGATCCTTGTGCATTTTCCGATGTCAGTTGGTTTTGTCTAAAATACGTGTTTTTACGTTGGTCTGAATTGTTCTGTCATATCAAGATGTCCTGAAGTAATCACATATACATTCCGACTGATAAACCGGTAGACTCTCACTTAGGGAGTAATCTCATTTGCCAGATCTGAGCAATCTGCCTTCTTGACATCAAAGAAAGTGTCAAGTAGCTAACGTGTCACTCTCTCTCTCTCTCTCTCTCTCTCTCTCTCTCTCTCTCTCTCTCATTTTACCTAGTCCCATGCTTATATTAGGATGACAGCTTCATTCACATTTGTATCATGTTTTCATTGTTACTATTCACACCCCTTACAAATTCTGTTCTGTTCTCTCTCTCTCTCTCTCTCCTCTCTCTCTCTCTCTCTCTCTCTCTCTCTCTCTCTCTCTCTCTCTCATACCACACACACACACACACACACACACACACACACACACACACACAGTGCCAAAATCTAGCCTGTAGAACATCCCGACAACTGTTTACTGTAACAATACTCTGCTTGCAAATCAAAGTCACACCTTGCCCTCCTCAATCCCTGCGACAGAACTCCCCCAGCGTTTCTCTGATTTCTTCTCAAGTAAAATAGCCACTATTCGTCATAATCTGACTCTCATGTTGCTCCTTCCCCTGCTGTCTGATCCTTCCTTCTCCGGCACTCAGTGGTCTGAATTCACTCTGTGTCGGTAGAAGAGGTCCGGAAAATCTTGGAGCAAGTCACTGTCAAACATGTGAACTTGACCCTCTCCCCTCATCCCTTCTTACTGCTGTCTTGACGATCTCCTCCCATACTTTACATCCATTATCAATGACTCTTTGCAATCAGGTTGTTTTCCCACTCTGTTCAAATCTGCAGTTGTCAGACCTCTCCTGAAGAAGCAAAACTTAGATCCTGAAAATCTCAAGAACTACAGACCTGTCTCTAATCTCCCATTTCTTTCCAAACTGATTGAAAAAGTTGTTCTCGCCCAACTGTCTGAACATCTCTCTGTAAAACAATCTCTTGTACTCTAACCGTCAGGGCTACCGGGCTGGCCATAGCACCGAGACAGCGCTCCTTAAGATAGCAAACGATCTCCTCACAGCTGTTGATGAAAACAAGTTTCTCTTCTCTCTCTCTTAGATTTGTCTGCTGCTTTTGATGCAATAGATCATCCCATTCTTCTCTCAAGACTCAACACTTCTTTTGGTCTTTCTGGTTCTGTCCTTCCTGGATCTCTTATATCTCCTGATCGCACGCAAACTGTTTCAGTGAAAGGTGTTAAGTCTCCAGCAAGAGCACTTCAGTTTGGTGTTCCTCAGGGATCTGTCCTGGGACCGGTTTTGTTTGTGCTGTGCACCAGCTCTCTCGGCATATCAGCCAACACTCTCTCCTTCACCATAGCTTTTAGCTTTTCAAATGACAACCAGCTGTATATCTCTGCCATATCAGTCAGCTTCATGAAATAATCTCCTCTTCTAAGCATGCATTACCGATGTTAAATCATGGATGCACAATAACAAGCACAACTTAACGCAGACAAAACTGAAATAATCCTCATTGCTTCGAAAACACTATTAGAACTCATTCTCTCCCTAGTTCTATAATGTTGATGGAAATGAAATAAATCTATCAGTGTCTGTTCGTAACCTCGGCGTTACACTCGACCAAACTCCTCTTTCAAACAATATACTCTAATGTGTGCAAGTCCTGCTACCTTGAACTTCGTAGAATGAGCTCAGTTCGCCGCTTCCTTACTCAAAATGCTCTGAAGACTCTAATCTGTGCTTTTTGTCCTGTCTCGGCTCGACTATTGTAACTCCTCCTTGCCGGTTGTCCTTAACGCTCATCTCTAAACTTCAAAAAGTTCAGAACAATGCCGCCGTCTGATCTCCCGCTCCTCTAGATCTGATCACATATCACCAATTCTGTCTTCCTTAGTCCTTACACTGGCTCCCAATTCAGTCTCGCATTGACTTGAAGTTCTCCTCCTGTTTTCAAATCATGAATAATCTGGCTCCCTCCTACCTCTCTGACCTCCTCCATCTCTATGTTCCGTCTCGCAACTTACGCTCATCCACCGATTCTGTCTGCTTCGGCTTCCCTCAGCTCGCTGAAAACTCAGGCCAACGATCTTTCTCTTACCAGGCACCTGCTCTGTGGAATAGTCTCCTTCTTCATTGCGTAACACGGACTCTTTAGAGACTTTTAAACCTCCCTAAAGACACATCTTTTCCCTCGAACATGATAACGATATCCAGTTACCACTGTGCGCGTGTTTGCTGGTGTTGAATGCGCTCCTGTGTCTGTCTGCGTGTGAGAGCCCCCCCCCCCCCCCCCCCCCCGGCGGTGTGTGTGTGTGTGTGTGTGTGTGTGTGTGTGTGTGTGTATGCGCGCACTTGAATTAGAAATATAATTTTTATCATGTTTTTTCTGTAATGTGCGCTTTGGGCTCTTGCGAGTAAAGCGCTCTATAAATATCCTTTTACATTACATTACATTACATTACACAGAGAGAGAGAGAGAGAAAGGGGGGGGGGGGGGGGTTAAAACCAGCAAACAACAAAAGCAAAACTACACAGCAGCATGAGTTCTGTGTTCACCTTCTCATTGTGATTCACCATTTGAGCATGAGGTGATGCTACCTGTAAGTAACTCCATGTGCCTCTTTCTTTTACTTCTTCTTCTGTTGATGAAGGTGGCGAATTTTTCTTTTTTGTTGTATTTCTTTAGTCATTGTTTTCATGTTTGTTTGTTGCTTGCACTGTGGACACATAATTTTGTACGGTAAGATTACTATTGCTTGCACTGTGAACACAAATTTTTGTACGGTAAGATTTATTGCTTGCACTGTGGACACATAATTTTGTACGGAAGATTATATTGCTTGCACTGTGGACACATAATTTTGTACGGTAAGATTATATGCTTGCACTGTGGACACATAATTTTGTACGGTAAGATTAAATTGCTTGCACTGGTGGATACATAATTTTGTACGGAAATTATATTGCTTGCACTGTGGACACTAATTTTGTACGGTAAGATTAATATTGCTTGCACTGTGGACACATAATTTTGTACGGTAAGATTATATTGCTTGCACTGTGGACACATAATTTTGTATGGTAAGATTATATTGCTTCCACTGTGGACACATATTTTTGTACGGTAGATTATATTGCTTGCACTGTGGACACATAATTTGTACGGTAAGATTATATTGCTTGCACTGTGGCACATAATTTTGTACGGTAAGATTATATTGCTTGCACTGTGGACACATAATTTGTACGGTAAGATTATATTGCTTGCACTGTGGACACATAATTTTGTACGGTAAGATTATATTGCTTGCACTGTGGACACATAATTTTGTACGGTAATGATATATTGCTTGCACTGTGGACACATAATTTTGTACGGTAAGATTATATTGTTGCACTGTGGACACATAATTTGTACGGTAAGATCATATTGCTTGCACGTGGACACATAATTTTGTACGGTAAGATTATATTGCTTGCACTGTGGACACATAATTTGTACGGTAAGATTAATTGCTTGCATGTGGACACATAATTTTGTACGGTAAGATTATATTGCTTGCACTGTGGACACATAATTTTGTACGGTAAGATATATTGCTTGCACTGTGGACACATAATTTTGTACGGTAAGATTATATTGCTTGCACTGTGGACACATAATTTTGTACGGTAAGATTATATTGCTTGCACTGTGGACACATAATTTTGTACGGTAGATTATATTGCTTGCACTGTGGACACATAATTTTGTACGGTAAGATTATATTGCTTGCACTGTGGACACATAATTTTGTATGGTAAGATTATATTGCTTGCACTGTGCACACATAATTTTGTACGGTAAGATTATATTGCTTGCACTGTGGACACATAATTTTGTACGGTAAGATTATATTGCTTGCACTGTGGACACATAATTTTGTACGGTAAGATTATATTGCTTGCACTGTGGACACATAATTTTGTACGGTAAGATTATATTGCTTGCATGCGGACACATAATTTTGTACGGTAAGATTATATTGCTTGCATGTGGACACATAATTTGTACGGTAGATTATATTGCTTGCACTGTGGACACATAATTTTGTACGGTAAGATCATATTGCTTGCACTGTGGACACATAATTTTGTACGAAGATTATATTGCTTGCACTGTGGACACATAATTTTGTACGGTAAGATTATATTGCTTGCACTGTGGACACATAATTTTGTACGGTAAGATTATATTGCTTGCACTGTGGACACATAATTTTGTACGGTAAGATTATATTGCTTGCACTGTGGACAATAATTTGTACGGTAAGATTATATTGCTTGCACTGTGGACACATAATTTTGTACGGTTAAGATTATATTACTTGCACTGTGGACACATAATTTTGTACGGTAAGATTATATTGCTTGCACTGTGGACACATAATTTTGTACGGTAAGATTTATTGCTTGCACTGTGGACACATAATTTTAGTACGGTAAGATTATATTGCTTGCACTGTGGGACACATAATTTTGTACGGTTAGATTATATTGCTTGCACTGTGGACACATAATTTTGTACGGTAAGATTATATTGCTTGCACTGTGGACACATAATTTTGTACGGTAAGATTATATTGCTTGCACTGTGGACACATAATTTTGTACGGTAAGATTATAATTGCTTGCACTGTGGACACATAATTTTGTACGGTAAGATTATATTGCTTGCACTGTGCACACATAATTTTGTACGGTAAGATTATATTGCTTGCACTGTGGACAATAATTTTGTACGGTAAGATTATATTGCTTGCACTGTGGACACATAATTTTGTACGGTAAGATTATATTGGCTTGCACTGTGGACACATAATTTTGTACGGTAAGATTATATTGCTTGCACTGCGGACACATAATTTGTACGGTAAGATTATATTGCTTGCACTGTGGACACATAATTTTGTACGGTAAGATTATATTGCTTGCACTGTGGACACATAATTTGTACGGTAAGATTATATTGCTTGCACTGTGGACACATAATTTTGTACGGTAAGATTATATTGCTTGCACTGTGGACACAAATTTTGTACGGTAAGATTATATTGCTTGCATGTGGAACATAATTTTGTACGGTAAGATTATATTGCTTGCACTGTGGACACATAATTTTGTACGGTAAGATTATATTGCTTGCACTGTGGACACATAATTTGTACGGTAAGATTATATTGCTTGCACTGTGGACACATAATTTGTACGGTAAGATTATATTGCTTGCACTGTGGACACATAATTTTGTACGGTAAGATTATATTGCTTGCACTGTGGACACATAATTTTTGTACGGTAAGATTATATTGCTTGCACTGTGGACACATAATTTTGTACGTAAGATTATATTGCTTGCACTGTGGACACATAATTTTGTACGGTTAATTATATTGCTTGCACTGTGGACACATAATTTTGTACGGTAAGATTAATTTGCTTGCACTGTGGACATAATTTTGTACGGTAAGATTATATTGCTTGCACTGTGGACACATAATTTTGTACGGTAAGATTATATTGCTTGCACTGGGACACATAATTTTGTACGGTAAGATTATATTGCTTGCACTGTGGACACATATTTGTACGGTAAGATATTATTGCTGCACGTGACAATAATTTGTACGTAAGATATAGCTTGCACTGTGGACACATAATTTTTGTACGGTAAGATTATATTGCTTTGCACTGTGGACACATAATTTTGTACGGTAGATTATATTGCTTGCACTGTGGACACATAATTTTGTACGGTAAGATTATATTGCTTGCACTGTGGACACATAATTTTGTACGGTAAGATTTACGTGTATATCAACGCATTATACTGTGATGTAATCACACGCTGATGTGAACACGGATGACAGAAAAGTACTTTCAAATTTTTTTTAAAAAAAGGTGAAAAAATCAAGAAGAAGAAGAAGAAAAGAAGAAGAACAACAACAACAGCAACAACAGCAACAACAACAACAAAAACCAACAAAACAAAACGAGCAAAAGGTGAAGAAGTCAAGAAGAAGTAGTAGAAGAAGAACAACAACAACAGCCAAAAAACAACAAACAAACGAAACAAAACAAAAACAAATCGCCATTGGCTAAAGGCTGTGTGAGACCAATTGACATAGGTCAGAACACCAAGGCTACATCAAAATGTTGTCATGCTCGCATAGTTATGCGGGGATTGTCTTCCAGTCGTGACCAGCTTCCTAGCATAACTTATCAGTCTCCAAAATCCGTCGAAGTCGGGTGTGGCGGGGTAATCAAAAACGGTCACACACGTACTGTTCTATCCCCAGCTGATGCATTTGTACCATTGTGTTCAAGACTTCGGCTGTTTGGATGATCCCTGGAGTCTTTTAGCAGGGTACGACAGTTTCAGTTTCAGTAAGGAGGCGTCACTGCGTGCGGACTAGTCCATATACGCTACACCACATCCGCTAAGTTTGAGAACCACACTACGCATGATTTTAAGCTGATGGATAAACTATGACCAACTAAGATGAGAGAATTGAAGAGAGGGTCTCGCGGCTACGACTTAGCAGATGTCATGGCCCATGGCATAGCCCCCAATGCGTGGTCAGACCTTGAGTACATAACCTAACGTTGGTTGTCTTTTTTTTTTTTTACGACAACAACAAACAAACAAAAACGAAGTCAAGAACCAGTCGATCCGTCATACAGCGGACGATGGGTGGCGCTTTGGGTGGCGAACCATGACGTAAGTGGGAGAAACAGGGGGAGTAATTTAGCATGTAAGGGTGACACAGATGAGTGTCTTCTAGCTTCATGGCCACCCTAAGGGCAAGGTGAGTCATGACAAGCCCTCATTATGTTGTTGTTGTTATTCTGATGGCCAGGAACACGTCACTTCTGTGTTAAATGTAACCTAGCTCGCCGCTATCCGTTCGAACAACTGTTTAACTTGCAGACCTGGGATCGAGACCTGTGTGAAATTATGGTTTCATGTCGTCGTTGTGGTTGTCTGTCTGCCTGTCTGTCTGTTTGTAAGCTGCTCTCTCTCTCTCTCTCTCTCCTCTCTCTCTTCTCTCTCTCTCTCTCTCTCTCGGATGCTTGCTCTCGCTCTGTCTGTCTGTCAGTGTCTCTCTCTCTCTCTCTCTCTCTCTCTCTCTCCTCTCTCTCTCTCTCTCTCTCTCTCTCTCTCTCGGGCGCTCGCTCTTGATCTGTCTGTCTCTCTGTCTCTTGGGTGCTCGCTCTCGCTCTGTCTGTCTCTCTGTCTCTTTCTCGCTCTCTTGGGTGCTCGCTCTCGCTCTGTCTGTCTGTCTGTCTCTTTCTCGCTCTCTTGGGTGCTCGCTCTCGATCTGGCTTATTGATTCGTTTAGTCAGGAATGGCATGCTACACTGGAAAACCATGATTTTCTTCCAAATTTATTTGAGTCTTAATGATACTATATCTTGCAAAATGTATTTACGTCAAATCAATAATTTTCGTTTGCGAAGATGTCTCGCTAAATTCAGGATTGGTATGTCCCCCCTTAAACATAGTTATCTACATTTCAGAACGAATGTACACAGTAATGAAAGGGATTGTCCTTTTTGTTCTAACATAATTGAAAATGAAACTCACTTTTTATTTGTATGCCCAAAATATAATGAACTTAGAGATGAATTCATTCCTGCTAAGTATTCTAAAAATCCATCCCTGTCCAAACTTACTTTACTGCTTTCATGTGAAAATTCTGTAACGGTTAATAAGTTGTCTATGTACATATGTAAGTCACTTAGTTTACGAAAACAATGTACAGTTGATATGCGTATGAATGCATGATGAATGCTCTGATTATTATGTACCTCCATTGTATGGGCCAGAGGCCTAACAATTAAAAACATTTTGACTTTGACTTTGACTTTGACTTCGCTCTCGATCTGTCTGTCTGTCTCTCTCTCTCTCTCTCTCTCTCTCTCTCTCTCTCTCCTCTCTTCTCTCTTCCTCTCTCTCTCTCTCTGTTGGTGCTCGCTCTCGCTCTGTCTGTTCTCTTCTCTCTCTCTCTCTCTCTCTCTCTCTCTCTCTCTCTCTCTCTCTCTCTCTCTCTCTCTCTCTCTCTCTCTGTTGGGTGCTCGCTCTCGCTCTGTCTGTCTGTCTGTCTCTATCTCTTTCTCCCATCCTCTCCCATACTCCCTTTGTCTGTCTGTCTGTCCGTCTGTCTCTCCCTCTCTTTCTTTCCGTCTGTCTCTTCTCCTCTCTCTGTGCGTGCGTGTATGTGTTGTTGTGTGGTGGGCGCGCGCGCCGCGTGTGTGCGTGCGTGCGCGTGCGCTCACGCGCCTGTCTGTGTATGTATGTGTGTGTGTGTGCGTGCGTGCACGCGCGCGCGTGAGCGCATGTGTGTAAAACAAATCAAAAGGAAGGGAGTGGGGAATGGCGAAAGAACAGAAACTGACGCATCGTTCCCGTTACCTTTATTCGCCCGCATTTCGCGGACAGTAAAAGAAAAGACCACTCCACCAATCAAACCAGCCCAACAACTGATTATCTAACCAGGCAACCAACCCACCAACCGGCACACCAGCTCACTGACAAACTAACTGACTAACCGACACACTGGCACCGGCCAACTGACTGATGATCGCAGAGCCACAGCAGCAGCAGCAGCAGCAAGGGTCAGCAGCAGCGGTGCCGGGTATTATGCCAGATCTGAACAGATGTCGACGCGGAATCCCAGGATCCGACAAGTCAACTCCGCCTGTCTGGCTGTCTGTCCGGGATCCCGTTGGCTCCGTTATCGGGGAGTTGAAGAAGCCTCTAGCTCCTTTCGTGTCTTTTTTTTTTTTTTTTTTTTTTTTGACGGTTTGGCTTGGCACGTGCTTTGATTTTCTTTGCCTGCTGCTCTCGTGTAGTTAGTAGTGAGTGTGGAGAGTGGGTGGGTGGTTTGATGAGTGCTTGGGTGGTGGTTGGTTGATGGGATGTGGTCTGCTGACTGATGGTTGCTGGAGGGAGTGCGAGAGCGACTTGTTGGACGGGTGGAGTGGTTGGTTGACTGGCTTCATTGGCATCCCAGTGCCCGCTGAATCCACGCTCTGTTAAAATACTTAAAACTGCATAATTTCTTAATGGATTCTAATATAAAGATTTTGTTGTTGTTGTTTGGCAAAAATGGGGAAGGGGAAATTAAAGGGGGGGGGGGTAAAATCTTTTCTCTTCCTTCCACATTAAACAAAAAACAAAGAAGCAAAAACCAAACAAAAAACCCTGTCATTCCTGCAGAAGCCTACCTAAGCTTTGATGCCGAAAACTCTCCATCGATGCATACACTCGCCGTGCATAGCATTAT
>JAFLJL010002274.1:7500-10000 GCA_018398815.1 Conus ventricosus | reverse complement strand
AGAACAAAATGAAACGAAAGCAAAAACCGAAACGAAACGAAACGAAAACTAACCAAAATGTACGGATAGAGAATAGTGTAGAACCAAACTGCTGCTGTGGCAAAATACCTTTCGTTCGAATCGTTCGTCATTCCTAGACGGCTCCAAGGCGTAGGTTTTTTGGATAGTCTGTCTGTCCACGCATATGATTGGGCGTGTTTAAGAGTTAGAAATATTTTTTTTTAATAATCTGCTGCCACCGCGAGAGGCCTCAACAAATACACCGAAGGATGGATCAGGCGCAAATCGTACCGCTCGGGTGAGAGTTGTTTGCCACGACTGCCCATTTCATTCTTTAGGTGCAGGGTCTAGTAACCGTGGGGGGTTGAGTAGTGAAACGGAGAGAGGAGGAGGAGCGCTCTTCAAAACATATCAACTGGGGGGGGCGGGTAACGACTGGTACTACTGGGGACTCAAACTAACTGGGGGCGCCTGGGCGGACAAGGTGGGCACCACCCCTCCATCCACTATCATTTGTCACCCCTCGCCCGACACCACACCTTTCACACGACCACAACACGACACACACAGCACTCGCTCCTCGCTTCGCGAGCTCTCAAGGTTGGTGTGATAAAAAAGAATGTGATTGATGTCAGTGTTATTTAATGAAAAAGGATGGGTATATGTTAGGGTTTTAAATGGAATTTTGTATTTATGAGTTAAAGTTGCAGTTGATGGGAATTAGAAGATGTTAGCAAAGATTTATTTGTATGTTTTTGGTTGTTTATTTTAGTATTTTAGGTGCATATATTAGTTTGTTAAAAAACTAGTTTTTTTAGATTGGACTCTAATTGTTTTATATTTAGTATTTTTTTTTATAATCATATTAAGAAATAATAATAATTATACAATAAAAAAAAAATAAAACTAATATAAAAAGATAGCATACAAAAGCACCACACCCCGAACCCCCCTCCAAACACCCCACACAAAAGGCAGCCCACACCCGAATCGGCCCTAACTCCCATCGACAAAACGACCCCCATCAACACCCGCGCAACCGCCCCCCCCGACCTTCCCACCCCCCTCGGCCGACAACACACTCTCCCAACCCCATCTTCCCCGCCCCCTACCCCACCCCACTCCCACTAAACACTCTCCCCACCCACCCTCGCCCCCTCGCCCCCCTCCTCCCAAGCCCCCCCCCCCCCCCCTGCCCCTGATCTCCCCTCCCTACCTCCCCCCCCCTCGTCCCAGCCCGTCCGCCCGCTGCTCGCCCCCCCCTCCCCTCCCCCCCCCCCCGTGCCCCCCCCCGATATGGTTGCTATCCCCGTCCGCCCTATCAGCCTACCTGACATTCACACACGCGCGCAGCGAGCGCGCGCGTCGCCGCTCTGCGCGCCTCGCGCGCGCTTCCCGAATCCCGCTCCCGCCCAATCACGTGATAGATCCCGCAAACCCACCACCTTTCCACACCCCGCACAGATAGATCCCCGATGACCGCATCCCACCCCCGATCGATCACCGAGCCACAGACCCCCCGATTAGAACCCCGAGTCCCGCAGACGCCCACAGATAGAAAACACAGAACACTGACCCAACCGCATCCGATACACATCGACCCAGACCCACCAGATAGTACACCCATCGACCCAAGCCCCATCAGATAGAAACAGCGCCGCCAGACCCCACCGATAGATAACAGAAACACAGACCCAACGAAAGATAACAAGTGACACAGACCCACAGATTAGAAAACAGAGACCACATACCCAACCGACAGATATCAGCGCCACAGACCCACACAGATAGATACCAAATGACCAGACCCAACAGATAAAACAGAGTCACGACCCCAAACATGACAGAAACAGAGACCACAGACCCAACCGAAAGATAACAGAGAACACAGACACCAACAGATAGATAACAAAGACACAGACCCAACAGAAGCAAACAAGCGAAACAGACAAAACTACTGGAGGGGGGAGGGAGGGGGGGGGGGGGGCGGACACACCATGCAATTAAACAACACATGTTCGGCGGGCGCCACAACATCCCATGCCAAGCAAACTATGATGGCATTGCAACGATAGCTTTGGACGCATCTAACCAAACGGGATTGGCTAAACTATTTTCTGGGGGGGGGGGGGGGGGGGGGGGGGGGGGGGGGGGGTGGGGGGGGGGAGGGGGGGGGGGGGGGGGGGGGGGGGGGGGGGGGGGGGGGGGGGGGGGGGGGGGGGGGGGGGGGTGGGTGGGGGGGGGGGGGGGTGTGGGGGGGGGGGGGGGAGGGGGGGGGGGGGGGGGGGGGGGGGGGGAGGGGGGGGGGGGGGTGGGGGGGGGGGGGGGGGGGGGGGGGGGGGGGGGGGGAGGGGGGGGGGGGGGGGGGGGCGGGGGGGGGGGGGGGGGGGGGGGGGGGGGGGGGGGGGGGTGTGGGGTGGGGGGGGGGGGGGGGGGGGGGGGGGGGGGAGGGGGGGGGGGGGGGGGGGGGGGGGGGGGGGGGGGGGGGGGGGGGGGGGGG
>JAFLJL010002274.1:0-5000 GCA_018398815.1 Conus ventricosus | reverse complement strand
ATCAGTGGAAAGGAAACGGCGTATCATTCATATGCAGCAAAACCAGAGGTGTGCCCTTGTACATATTATTTTGTATTCCTAATAGCAATGGTCCTGCTGTGAAATGTGTGATTAGTTTTTCCCTGAGGATTCTGTAATATGAGTACATCGTGTAAATTGTAGTGGAAGGAATTCCAAACCACACGCTACCTGAGTAAGATAAGCTTGATTTAAATAGATCTATTCTAGGTGTGGGAACCTGGATTGGTATGAATCCTAGGTTTTATGCTAAGATTTGGACCTGAAGAGTTTCCTGGTGCATAAACCCGATGCAAATTTTTGCATTAGCGACATTAGATTGACAGCAAACATTTCTTGTAACGGAAAGAGCCCCCCCGCTTTAGTAAAATCCCCTTTCACTAAGACTAATGATTTTGTAAATAGAACTGCTTTAAAGTGCTCTTTTGTAAACACTCTTAAGAGGTTTTCATGGCCTTAGGCACAAGCGGAATAAATCGTGATTTTTGGGTTGGGAACAAAAGATGATTGAAGAAGAGAAAATGTGCGTGTAGGGAACAATTTCCTGCATGAAGGTTTTAAGAAATGCCTTTAATCGTGCACAGCTATAAGTTTGTCCAGGATATAGATTACATAAACTGCGAAGGTGATGAAGACAAGAAAGATATATTATCAACATAATACACCTAGAAATCGATGGCTATCCACCACATCTAATTTCCTATTATTTAATAAAAACTGATGGGGCTGTGTGGTTATTTATTTGTCTTCTCTGCCTTGTTGTTATCCAGCAAATATAAGTTTTTTTTTTTTGGTTTTGTTAGGATTTCAGTGACATGGTAGATTTACATTGCACCAATTACTTCAGGATATATAGCATTCTTCTGTAATGAAGTGAAAACAGCTTCCAAGCTTGGGCTACTTGTATGGACAGTGGTAATATCACAAAAGAGTTCACATGAAATCGCTCAATATAAAGATGAGAAATCATTCTACAACCTGAGAACAGCAAAGGACTCTAACACTAGCACCCTGGGGTACGCCTATGTTGGATAGTAGACTTCTGCTGATAAATTGTTTGTTGACACAAACGATTGTTGACGGACCTTCAGGAATGATGTTATCAGTTGGAAGTATTTCCTGTTATCCCATAGTTAACAGCATCCTGCATAACAATTTGTGGACAATGAACACATCAAAAGCCTTTGCAAAATCAACCAACCATTGCGCCACAATTATTTATTCTCACTAAACACTGGCTAGCCATAGATCTACTAGGTTTGTAAGCCAGTATGACCAAGAATGATTTTTCCTGAATCCCGATGATTTTTTTATTATAGTAGGTTGGAGAGATTTACATATGGTGGCAAAGATGCTTATTTATGTGTTTTTCCCAAGGCTTGGACAGAACTGGCCAAAATGGAATAGGTGCCTGTAGTTCCGAAGGTTCAGATTTGTCGTCGGGCAGATTTGAAACATGGGTATAACTATTGCAACTTTGAACGTCATGAGCGGGAAAGTGACATTTATCACTGCATAACTTGTAAAAGAAGGTAAGAGTATCACCATAACAAAGGTGCTGATATTTCAGTATTTTTCATCAACTCCCGATCAACGTCCGCGCTATCCTGTCTGCTTTAATTGGCTAAAGCTTGGCAAACTTACTACCTGTCCTAGGTGGAACTGGGTGTTGCTGGAGCGAATGTTCCTGGAGCTTGCAAAAAGATTTTTAATTTTTTGTAATTCCGTTTGAGTCCGTATTCTTTCTTTGACAAACGTGTTCAATGCAACTGATGTAAAGGTGTTGGTTAGTTCATTTGAAGTTATGCTTGTAATCGGACTTGTCTTGTTACTGTGAAGTTTTATTTGTAAAGTTCATTTATTGCTTGCCAAGTATGGACTTCGAATTTTTTTGTTTGGCTACAAGTCACGAAACAAAAACATTTTTATGCTGACCGATTAGAGTGATTGACTTTAATACGTTGCCTTATTAAATCCAACCGACTTCCCTTCTGCTTCAACGATCGTCGCGTAAGAAACAAGCCACTTGTTAATTCATCATTCATCCACTTTGGGTTTGTGCACCTATGTTTCACTTCCGACGCTTTTTGGAAGTGGCGCATGCTTGTCATAAAACAGAATTAAACGTGTGTAGACAGTACTCAAGCGAGAGAGAGAAGAGAGAGAGAGAGAGAGAGAGAGAGAGAGGATAGAGAGAGTAGAGAGAGAGAGGAGAGATAAGGAGATCGGCCTTGGAAAGGACAGAAACAGGAAGGTAGTCTGTTGAAAAAAACAAGTATAGAGAGAACAACAACAAAAACAAAGGAATAAACGTGCAGGGGTGATTCGAGGTGTGGTATAGGGGTGGTGGGTGATGGGAGGAGAATCAATGAGAAATAAACTAAGAAACAAAGAACAAAGGGAGACATAAACGGAAAGAAAAGAAACGCAGACAGAAAGAAAAAAACAGAAAGCAAAAGAAATAGGGGGGGACCCATGAAAGAAAAAGGAACGAAAGGAAGGGGATTTTAAAAAAAAACAGAAAGAAAGGGGAGAAAGAAAAAAAAAGAAAGAAGAGAAAGAAAAGGGAATTGGAGAGAGAGAGAGAGAGAGAGAGAGAGAGAGAGGAGAGAGAGAGAGAGAGAGAGGAGAGGAGAGAGAGGAGAGAGAGAGAGAGAGAGAGTATGAATGAAAAGGGTCATCAAGTATATTGCCATCAAGAGAAACCAACCCCGGAGGAAAAGAAGAAAGGAATGTTGATAACGTTAGTGGTACGGGTGAATGGGTGGTCGTGGGGATATAAAATAAAATGAAAAGAGAGGATAGGATAGCATGGGGTGGAGGTGGGGTGGGGGGGGGGAGGAGAAGGGTCGAGTACGCGGCGGGCCAATCGGGGGTGGGAAGGAAGGGGGGCGAGGGTAGGGGAATGGGGGGTGGGGGTGGGTGGGATGGGGGTGGGGGGAGAGAGGAGACTGAAATGAAGCGAGTGAAGAGGAGACTTGAGAGGAGGAAAACCGATCAGAGGGATCATGATGCAGCTATAGTGAGGAGACTGGATGTTGGCTCTGGAGAGAGAGAGAGAGAGAGAGAGAGAGGAGAGGAGAGAGAGAGGAGAGGAAGAGGAGAGAGAGAGAGAGAGAGGAGAGAGAGAGAAGAGAAGAGAGAGAGGACGAGAGACAGAGAGACAGAGAGAGAAAGAGACTGATTCTGATTCAGCCTCTAGCACCCACACCCTACGGATTCTAACCCTCTCCAGTCCCAGTGGACGAATCCCGAGAAGGGAACAAACACACAGACCGGTTCCAGCCACGGACACTTGCCATGATCGTATGGAGCTGTTAGAGCGTGACCGTCAATCGGTGCTCTGTGTGTGTGTGTGTGTGTGTGTGTGTGTGTGTGTGTGTGTGTGTGTGTGTGTGTTGCTGTCTGTCTCTCTCTCTGTCTCTGTCTCTCTCTCTCTCTCTCTCTCTCTCTCTGTCTGTCTGTTTTCTCTCTCTCTCTCTGATGTGTGCTATTAATCTATTAATCAGACCCTCTCGAGTCTCTTTTCGCCTTTCTTCCTCCCTTCCTCCCCTCTCAACAGACCAGAAGCTGTCCGACACGATCTCAGCCGTTCTTGATGGGTGGGGGGAAGGGGGGAAGCAGGGGGGGGGGGAGGAGGGAAAGTGTCCAACGGTCTAGCGCCCAATGGACCGAAACGGCTGACAGATGGTAGGATGGGGCTGGGGGGTTGGTGTGCGGATTCCATGCACGCACGCACGCACACACACACACACACACACACACACACACACACACCACACACACACAACACACACACCAAGGGGACAACACAGGGAGACAGACAGACTGACAGAGACAGACAGACGAGAAGAGGACAGGGAATTAAAAGAGCGACAGTCCACACAAAAACAAAAGACAACAACAACAAAGAACTCGGTTACGAAGGAAAAGGAAAAAAAAGACAGGAGAACAGAGACAGATAGAGAGAAGAAAATCCAAAGACAAGAGTCATGATACAGTTCTCACAAAAAAGAAAGCGGATCTTCAAAAGACAGACATTCACATTTCTCCCACCTTCACCCCACATCCCCCACCGCGCTGCAACTCATCTTTGATCAGTTCACTGTCCTTGCCGTGTCAAGAGTCCAGTTCCTCTGTCACTTGGCTGTGTCAAAGAGTCCAGTTCCTCTGTCCTTGGCCGTGTCAACCCGTCACCTGTCCTTGGCAGTGTCAAAGAGTCCCGTTCCACTGTCCTTGCCGTGTCAAAGAGTCCAATTCCTCTGTCCTTGGCCGTGTCAAAGAGTGCAGTTCCTCTGTCTTGGCCGTGTCAAAGAGTGCAGTTCCTCTGTCCTTGGCTTGTCAAAGAGTCCAGTTCCTCTGTCCTTGGCCTTGTCAAGAGTCCAGTTCCTCTGTCCTTGCCGTGTCAAAGAGTCCAGTTCCTCTGTCCTTGCCGTGTCAAAGAGTCCAGTTCCTCTGTCCTTGGCCATGTCAAAGAGTCCATTCCTCTGTCCTTGGCCATGTCAAAGAGTCCATTTCCTCTGTCCTTGGCCGTGTCAAAGAGTCCAGTTCCTCTGTCCTTGGCCGTGTCAAAGAGTCCAGTTCCTCTGTCCTTGGCTGTGTCAAAGAGTCCAGTTCCTCTGTCCTTGGCCGTGTCAAAGAGTCCACTTCCTCTGTCCTTGGCCATGTCAAAGAGTCCAGTTCCTCTGTCCTTGGCCGTGTCAAAGAGTCCAGTTCCTCTGTCCTTGGCTGTGGTCAAAGAGTCCAGTTCCTCTGTCCTTGGCGTGTCAAAGAGTCCAGTTCCTCTGTCCTTGGCCGTGTCAAAGAGTCCAGTTCCTCTGTCCTTGGCCGTGTCAAAGAGTCCAGTTCCTCTGTCCTTGGCCTTGTCAAAGAGTCCAGTTCCTGTCCTTGCCTGTCAAAGAGTCCAGTTCCTCTGTCCTTGCCGTGTCAAAGAGTCCAGTTCCTCTGTCCTTGCCGTGTCAAAGAGTCCAGTTCCCTCTTCT
>JAFLJL010002273.1:48792-50560 GCA_018398815.1 Conus ventricosus | reverse complement strand
ACGATATAATGAATGATCGAACAAGCTGTGAGTGTGTTTGGGCTGTGCGCTAGTCCTTCCTCCACTGACATCACCCGAGGTTGACACACACACACACACACACACACACACACACACACACACACACATATATATATGCCTGAGTTCGTACGCTCCGTGACGAATGTCAAATGTGAGTGTATGATTATTGATAGGCAAAAAAAGAGAAAAGTTTTACGGCGGTTTCAGATTTAAATTAAGAGAAAAAGAGTGGTTCAGACCGAGAGGTAAGCAGCCCCAGACAGATGTAGCCTAACGTGAAAAAGAAAATCCTACGAAGAGATTTACGTTCTCACATGGGGAGCAAGGAGCCCACATGAACATGAGGAACATGACGGAAGTTGGCATGGGGTTACGCAGATTTGTGTTTTCAGTCAGCCAGAAGACAATGGTGTTCATTTGCAGAGTTCTCGCCCCTGATGACATGATAACCATCACAGCCCTGTGCACCAATGTCCATTTCAAACGCAAGAAACGGATGTATCCATTGACTGCTCCCTGTGGACAGCCGGTGCCGGGGCTGTGGCGGGTCAAGCCGGGCTGTGGCTGTGGACGAGAGGTCGGAAAGGAGCGGCGTGGGTGCAATGGCACTGAGGTGACGCAGAAGATGGGACCGAAAACAAAACAAAACAAACAAACAAACAAACAAAAAGAGGATCTACCCGACGACATTTGATCATGGGGGTGCGTAGCTATATGCCCCGTCTCTATATGCCCCCGTCCCTATATGCCCCGTCTCTATATGCCCCGTCTCTATATGCCCCCGTCCCTATATGCCCCGTCTCTATATGCCCCCGTCTCTATATGCCCCCGTCCGCATGTCATGTCATGTCACGTCATGTCATGTCATGTCACATGTCACATGTCACATGTCATGTCACATGTCATGTCACACACCATGTCATGTCACATGTCATGTCACATGTCATGTCACATGTCATGTCACATGTCATGTCACATGTCATGTCATGTCACATGTCATGTCACATGTCATGCCACATGTCATGTCACATGTCATGTCACATGTCATGTCACATGTCATGTCATGTCATGTGACATGACGAGACATGACGTGACATGACATGTGACATTACATGTGACATGACATGTGACACGACATGACATGACATGTGACATGACATGTGACATGACATGACATGTGACATGACATGTGACATGGCATGTGACATGTGACATGACATGATATGACATGTGACATGACATGTCATGTCACATGTCATGTCACATCATGTGACATGACATGACATGTGACGTGACATGACATGACATGTCATGTGACATGCCATGTCATGTCATGTCACATGTCATGTCATGTGGCATGACATGATATGACATGTCACATGACATTACATGTGACATGACATGACATGTGACATGACATGACATGACATATGACATGACATGCTATGTGACATATGTGACATGACATGACATGACATGACATGTGACATGACATGACATGACATGTGACATGACATGACATGGCATGACACGCCACATGACATGACATGACATGACATGTGACATGACATGGCATGACATGTGACATGACATGTGGCATGACATGACATGTGACATGACATGACACATGACATGTGAAATGACATGTGACATGACATGTGACATGACATGTGACATGACATGTGACATGACATGTGACATGACATGTGACATGACATGGCATGTGACATGACATGTGACATGACAT
>JAFLJL010002273.1:43792-46292 GCA_018398815.1 Conus ventricosus | reverse complement strand
TGTGTGTGTGTGTGTGTGTGTGTGTGTGTGTGTGTGTGTGTGTGTGTGTGAGAGAGAGAGGAGGAGAGGAGAGAGAGAGAGAGAGAGAGAGAGAGAGAGAGAGAGAGAGAGAGAGAGAGAGAGAGAGGCAGAGACAGAGACAGAGACAAAGATCGCTTGTCGAAGTGGATAACTGCACACGAATATGTATTTCGCATAATTCCTTTGATATTTTGCCTTCATAGAGTTCAAATACTACTCTTGACATTATTTGGTAGAAGAATTGTTGTGTGAGCATGGGTATGCTAATAAAGCGGGTATTCGTTTGGAAAGTGGGCAGCGTATTCAGTCGGACAGACACAGTCACATAAAGGATTGTTTGTGAGGCGTCGCCTGAAGAGGTCACGTTTTAAGTGACTCCTTTCTAGTCTGACTTTACAGAGGAAATAGAGTAAGAGAGGATATTCCATCCTTATCTTTGAGTAGTAATGTTTCTTTAATTTCCTGTCAGATAGATGGTAGTATCGAGGCACCAAACTATCTGCGCTGCTGCGAAAGTGCATGAGGAGGCTTTTAGTACTGAACTGTTTAATGTCATGGTAGGTAGGCACTCAAGGTCTGACCAGCGCGTTGGGCTAATGCGTAGGTCAGACATCCGCTGAGTCGTAGCCACGAGACCCTCTTCTTAAATTGTCTCATCTTTGTTATTAATTCATATATCCATCAGCTTCAAATCATGCGTAGTGTGATCTCAAAACTTAGCGGATGTGGTGTAGCGTATATGGCCTAGTCGCACGCAGTGGCGCCTCCTTGATGAAACTAAACTAAACTAATTAATGTCATACGGAAGATTACTTCATTCAACAGTTCTAGGAAGGGGGGGGGGGGGGGGGGGGGGGGGGGGATTTGTAGAGCCCTTTCTATGAGACACGGGCGTGTTATGGGAAATGTCTACGATGGCTGGACTAGGTGAGAAAGAAGTGGAGGAACACGATTAAGAAGGACAGAGAGGAACACAACCGTTACTGGTTGTGATAATGTGGAAGATCGTATGACAAAGACACATTTCTTTCCAGGATGTAAACATGGCCCCTTCGCAGAATTTGACCTGACTTCTACCTGTTACTGTGACATTGTTCTTTTGGCATCTAAGCGTACTTTTTTGTCCGAATCATCTGCTGATTTTTGTATTACAGTAACTAATGCAATCTTTAAAAAAAATTCTATGATTGTCATTGAGTCCATCTTTAAAAGAGCAGAGACAAATATCCAGAAAAAGACACTTCATTTTATTGACTGGATATGGGAATCCTATTTACACCTATTTTAAATGATGAATCCAAGATATTTGTAAGAATTGATTTCTGGTTTGTGGCGTCTCAAGATCTCAATAGAAGTGTTTGTGGAAATACTCGATCAGAGGTTGTTGTTACTTGTGCTTTGGATTGCTTGAATGAAGCTTTCCACATTTATTGCCCAGTTAATTATCTTTTCAAGATCAGAATTCAAGATTTCAATCACAGCAAGATTTTTCCCTTCCTAGGTGCCTACTTGCATTGTTTGCAAACAGTTGTGTAACATATTCAATGTCATTTATGGTATGATATATATTTATAAGGAATATTAGTAAGCCAAAAATAGAGCTTTGGGGAACGCCTACTTACTGATGAGGTAGGCTTGTTTGCATCCTTTTCAATTAGCTGCTACCGTATGATCTCTTCAACAGTAATTGAACCAGTTCAATAATACCGCCTTCCCTTCTCATTTCCAATGTTCCAAAGCTGATGGCTAATATACGGGCCCTAGGTGCATCATTTTATCAAGGGGTCCGATATATGATTTAATGAAAAATAGGCGTATGATCGCCGTTCAATGCATCAGCGAGGGTATTCCAATCACAGAGGGTTGCTTGAGACTAAATTTAGATGTATACTGCTTGCCTTTTGTCTTGGATAATGGAGAAGGCTTGTTGTTGGAAGAAAAAGAGCGGACACAAACGGTGACGTAATATGAACATAATCTAGGTTAGCCTTCCCACTGCCAGGAAATGGGGAACAGAGGCTTCAAAGAAAACATATTCATTTTCGCTGAAATCTCGTCGATTTGGTCCAAAGATTTCTGGTGTCGATGCGTGTACTTCATAAACACAGCAACATCGCGTAAACAGCTACATCAGGTGGATAGTCTGATTCGCATCGAGCGGCCAACTCGTTCGAACACACAACTGACGTTGTATTCAAGGGAAGTTAAGCAGCAATGCCAAGATTTGGGTAATTGCTTCCTTGATCTTTAATTACAGGTGACAGATGCCGTCTCTGATTTGTTATGACTTGATCAGAAACGATTCAGCTGTTGATCTTTACCATTAATTGTCAAACACATGACATATCCTGTCCAGCTGACTGCCATCGCAGTTCACCGAACTGATCAAGCTTTTCCCTCCAGCACCCACGTTGTCACTCACCGTGATGATTTTAATTTCCATGTCAATGCAAATATTGCCGATTAAATCATGCGGTCA
>JAFLJL010002273.1:28792-36292 GCA_018398815.1 Conus ventricosus | reverse complement strand
AGATAAAGTATTCGAGCGATAATTGCACTTGCTGAGTGGGGCTTTGACCAAAGAGCGACAGCTTGTACTAATATCCGCACACGAAGTCACGACAGTCTGTGTCTGCTTCCTCGAGAACCCTGAAACATCGACGATAAAACAAAACAAAACAAAACAAAACAAAACAAAACAAAACAAAACAAACAAACAAACGAAACCCCGGCGACAGAGTGTGAGTTTGGGCCCAAGTATGCTGATGAAGCGATTTGGAAAGTAATTTACGTCAGAAAAAACCTGTGATCATCATAGTTAAAAGAATCCAGGTGCTACGACCCGCTTGAAGCCTCTATCGTGTGGTGGCTTGTGAAGGCAAAAAGGAATGCCCCCCCTTTCGCTCTTCCCTCCCACCCCGCTTTTACAGTACTTTGGAATTTGGTCCACACTCTGTTTTAGAACATACACTCATTATATTTGAAAAGACACCCGATAGCAGTTTAGGGTAAAAAAGGTCCAAGATGAGCCCAAACAATGAAAAAATGAAAAAAAGCTTTGAAGAACATTGTCCGAACAGCCGGCACCGAAAGTGCTAGTTTGGCTGGTTGGTTTGCTGGTCTTCATTTCAAAGTCATCATCATCATCATCATCCTCATCATCATCATCATCATCTGGGTCATCAATCATCACATCATCACCATCATAGTATAGTAGTAGTTGTAGTTTGTAGTATTTAGTATTTAGTAGTAGCAGCAACAGTAGCGTATATGTAGTAGTAGCAGCAGCAACAGCAGCAGCAGCAACAGCAGTAGCAGTAATAGTAGTAGTAGCAGCAGCAAAGTACTAGCTGTTGTGGCAGAAGTAGTGGCAGGGGCAGTAAAGTAGTCGTAGGTAGTTGTCTCTGCTTTTACCGACTTTTAAATTGCTCTTCATTTGTTCTTCTATCTGCAATTGCTTTTAGACTGCGGCGTGCTGGTATGTGTGTGTGTGCGTGCGTGCGTGCGTGCGTACGTGCGTGCGATGTGTGCATGCGTGCGTGCGTGCGTGCGTGCGTGCGTGCGTGCGTGCGTGTGTGTGTGTGTGTGGGTGTGTGTGTGTGTGTGTGTTGTGTGTGTGTGTGTGTGTGTGTGTGTGGTTTAATTTTTACGTCTTTTCATCCGGCAGATGATATTAGACGGGGAAAAAAAAAAAAGGGGGGGGGGGGGGACAAAACAACAACAACAACAACAACAACAACAAAACCCCCAAAAAACCAACTTAAGTCCATTTCAACACATACATCTCCCATACACTTATGAAAAAGAAAACAGCAATCAGTTAAGGACCCTCAAAATAGTCTAGCTACATCAGAACTGGCTAAAGTGGCGGCAAACTCATTTATGCATGAGTCAGACAAAACTTGACTTTCATTTTGTGTGTGTGTGTGTGTGTGTGTGTGTGGTGTGGTGTGTGTGTGTGTGTGTTTTGGGGTTGTGTAGCTCCGCCTGGTGGTTCTTCGGAGCCACTTCCCGGGTCTCAAGCCCGGTAAAGGAGGAGAGTTGGGCGGGGGGCTAGCAACCTCAACCCCGTAAAAAACATTACCGCAAAACGGAAAACGACAGCAAGAGAAACTACTCCATCTGGCAGAGGGATGAAGCAGACCAAAATTTGGGACTTATGAAGAAGGGGGACCAAAGCCGAAAGGACGTCTCCAGCCCGATAGGGGGAACTCCTAACGCCAAAACGTCACATGCGAGTTGGATTTTGGAACGTGCGGACCTTGTACCAAGCTGGAAGATTAGCACAAACTGTAAATGAGAGGGAAGAACTACAACCTGAGCCTACTAAGGGGTCACAGAAGCAAGATGGACAAAAACAGGAAAAAACAGAGACTGAGTACTGGAGAAACCATCATCTGGTCAGGAAGGCAAGATGACATCCATCAGGAAGGAGTTGCCCCTTTATTGCCAAAGAAACATGCCAAGCCGTACTGAAATGGAAAACCAATCAATGACGCCGCTGTATGTGAGAATGAACTCCAAGTGTGCCAAGCTTTCATTTTATAGGGGCCCTAGCACCAATAGACAACACTGACGAAGAGGACAAGGATCATTCTACAGTGCGCTCCAAGCAACTTTGGATACATACCAAGACACGTTTGTTCTCCTCACTAATAGGGGACTTAAAACGCAAGAGTTGGTAGCAACAATGAGAACAAGGAAAGAGTCAGGGGGAAACATGGAATAGGAGACATGACCGACAACGGCGAACGACTCATCAACCTCTGTGAAAAATGATTTGGTCATTGGGGGTACTCTTTTCGCTCACAAAAACCATCCACAAGCTAACATGGACACCCCCGACGGAAAGACAAAAAACCCAAAAATTGACCACATCATTATCAACGGAAAAGGGAGGCGCTCCCTACAAGATGTACGTGTGATGCGACACGCAATGTTGGTATGACCATGAACTACTGGTAGCGAAACTGACCCTCAAACTGAGGAAGGCAAAATTTGGGGGACAGTCGGAACCTGCGCTTTGATGTTGCCAAGTAAAAGATATAACAACAAAGAAAGAATTCTGCGTCACCTTGAAGAATCGCTCAGCGTCCTCCAAGATGAAACAGCACTGACCATAGACAGTTTCAACAAGGCTATAACCGAAACAGCAAAAGAGACAGTAGGTTATAGGAAAGTGTGAAAATCTGAGTGGATACTGCCCAAAACATGGAAAACCATTGAGGAGAGAAAAAAGATCAAGAAGAAACTGCTAGATGCCAAGTCACCAGGGTGAAGGAAAGAATAGCAACCCAGCACAGAGAGGAAAGACAAAGAAGTGAAGTTGTCTGCAAGGAAAGTTTAAAACGCTCTATGCGGAGAGGCTTGCTGAAGAACTGAGGCAGCAGCAGAGATGAAGGATATGAAGACAGTGTTAGAACCACCAAGAGGCTGCGGGGAGACAGAGGACAAGAACCAAGACATACCAGTTTAGGCAGAGGACGGAAAAACCTATCACAGAAGAATGTACCAAGCTCGAGAGGTGGAGAGAGCACCCTTTCCAAGGATCCTAAACCGCCCTGATCCACCAACACCAGCTGACATTTTCCCATGGCAGAGGAGGACCTGGACGTCAATATGGGAGAATCACAGTAGATGAGGTCAAGGAAGCCATCCGCAAGCTGAAGAATGGCAAAGCTCCAGGAGGAAGATGGTGTATGCCCCGAGATGCTGAAGGCAGAAGAACAGGACACACCTCTTATCCTCCAACGCATCCTGCAGGACATATGGAACCAGGAGACCCCAAACCCCCGCTGATGGGAACTGGTACCATCATCAAATTACAAAGAAAGGAGATCTGGGAGAATGCAACAATTGGAGAGGCATCACCCACTATGAATCACCCGCAAAGTCTTCAGTCGCATTTTACTCCAGCGTATAAAGAAAGCGGTAGATGACCTACTTCGTCAAAAGCAGGCGGCTTTAGAGCGGGAGATCATGCATGATCACATTTTCGTCTTACGCCAGATCCTCGAGCAGGTCCCATGAATGGAACAGCCCCTTTACGTGGTTTTCAAATTTATTTCGAGAAAGCCTTTGACAGTTGCACCGCGCTTCTTTTGGAAGTTAACCTTACGGGCACTACGGCATTCCCCGAAAAATGGTCAACATCAATCCAGTCCCTGTATGAGAACTTTGAGTGTCGCATCATCACAACAACCAGCGACGGAACCATTCAAGGTGGACACGGAGTGAAACAAGGCTGCATACTGTCACCCAAACCTCTTCTCCCTGGCCATCGACTGGTTTTGCGAAACGTCACCAGGGAAAGCAACAGGGAAAACCGTGGACGTTGACCTCAGTCTTGGAGGACATTGACTACGCAGATGACCGGAATGCTGTCACACAAGCATCAGGACGCCCAGCAGAAGACAGAAAGCCTCAGCGAGATAGCCAGCACCATTGGGCTGAAGGTCAACGAGAGGAAGACGCAGGTCATGAGGAAAAATGCCACAAATAACAACCCCCTCACCGCTAACGGCAAACCACTTGATGATGTTCAGGAATTTGTATACCTGGGCAGCAAGATGACCACAGACGGTGACTGCAACCAGGAGATCAAAGCCAGAATCAGCAAAGCCAACAAGCTTCGCAGTGCTTAGGCCCATCTGGAGATCCACCGTCCTCAGCATCCAAACGAAGATTCGACCTTTTAAGAGCAATGTTCCTCAGCGTCCTCCTGTATGGCTCAGAGTGCTGGAAGACGACCGTCGCCATTGAAAAAAAGCTGGAAGTGTTCCAGAACAAATGTCTGCGGGCGTATCCTCAGAATCTTCTGGCCGAACATCATCTCAAAAGAAAACTGAGGACCAGAACAGGAGTCTCCACAATACAGGACACCACCAGGCGCGTCGATGGAGATGGCTAGGGCATGTCTGTCGCATGCCACCCAGCTCACTCCCAAACAGCCCTGCGCTGGACCCCCAAGGTAAAAGAAAACGGGGGCGACCGAAGGAAACCTGGCGCAGGACAATAGAAAGAGAGCTGAAAGGCAAAGGACTGATCTCAACACAGCCCCCAGAGCACCCCAGACAGAGCCAGATGGAGATCTCTTGCCATAGCCCCAAGCGCCAGCAGGCACGGAGAGGATGATGATGATGATGATGAAAGATGATGATGATGTGTGTGTGTGTGTGTGTGTTTTGTGTGTGTGTGTTGTGTGTGTGTGTGTGTGTGTGTGTGTGGTGTGTGGTGTGTGTGTGTGTGCCGCTACCTTTCTCAGTCATAGGGGGAAAAAGCAGGGAACTTGCACATAAAAAAGTTAAAGAGAGAACAATGTCTTTACGTTGCAGTGGGAAGAAAGAGTTAATTCTGTAGTTTGGGTGCTTTTGTTTATTGCTTAAACAAAGCACACTTTTAAACGGATTGAACGAGTTTCGTCAAGATGGTAGTCGCGTCAGGCCATGTGTGTGTGTGTGTGTGTGTGTGTGTGTGTGTGTGTGTGTGTGTGTGTGTGTGTGGTGTGTGTGTTTTGTTAGTTAGTATAGTTCTTCAATTTAACGTCTGTTCCTTAAAGTGATATTTGTGTGTTGTGTGTGTGTGTGTGTGTGTGTGTGTGTGTGTGTGTGGTTGTGTGTTGTATGTGTGTGGGGTGTGTGTGTGTGTGTGTGTGTGTGTGTGTGTGTGTGTGTGTGTGTGTGTGTGCGTGCGTGTGTGCGTGCGCGCGCGCAAGTCTGCTCTCTCTCTCTCTCTCTCTCTCTCTCTCTCTCTCTGTCTCTGTATGTGTGTGTGTGTGTGTGTGTGGTGTGTGTGTGTGTGTGTGTGTGTGTGTGTGTGTGTGTGGTGTGTGTGCATGCGCGCGCACGCTTTTCTAATCTATGTAGTGTCTTTTCGTAACCTGAAATCCACTTTTCTTGGAAGCCCACTATCTTTTAGCACAGACCTTGGCATATTTTTTACCGTCTGATAACTAGTCAAAATATCGTAGATCATGTGAAAAGACATATCCAGAGCAGATTTCTGAAAAAATGGATTTTTTGTTTAAATGACGAGGAGCGTTAAAAAAAAAGTCACATTACACTATTATAGTTTCCCTTAAATAAAGGCTTTGATGAGTGGCACAATTACATTAATTTACTTTGCGTTCTATCCATACATCATAAAATTTCGTAAAATGTATTAAAAAAAATTGATAAACCGTTTTGAAAATTCCATAAACCTATGATGTGTGTGTGTGTGTGTGTGTGTGTGTGTGTGCTGTTTTGTGGTGCTCAGTAGTAGAAGGAAAACGCCAGCTAGTCTTTCGGCTGAGACCCTGTGAACAGCACGCGTGCACCGCGCGCGTTCAAAGAACTCACGGCAACGAGGGAGCTGTTCCGAGCCAACTTCAACAGTGAAATCACTTTCGTTGATCAATGTCTGTGTCTACCTTCGTTTCTCGACCAGAACTCCATGGTTCACCAGTTACGCTCGTGTGATCGTTTTCAATCCCACCACTAAGGTAGCTGCATTCCGACTTCGGGTTGAAGTCTAAGCACAACACAAGTGTGCATGTGTTTTATTTCTGTGTCCTGTTGGCGTGTTGTTTTCCAAAAAGTGGACTGGGATGAAACATGCGAGCTAGAGTCTTTTTTTAATGCATGAGTTCGTGCCCGGGAGGTCTGTTGCTCTTCTGAATGACTAGGAGAGATCAGAGTCTGCAACAATATTAACTCTGAAGAAAATATCCCTTCCAAGCCTGTCCGTCTTAAACTCGAACCATAGAACAAGAGTCTGGCGCCTTTCCCGCTGGGTCAACCAGACCCTGACTGAGGAAGAGGGAGGGGGTGGGGGTGGGGGAAGAAGAAGAAGAAAAGACCGTGGGCAGAGTGGGGGTGGGGGGATGAAGAAGAAGAAAACACCGTGGGCAGAGTGGGGGTGGGGGGTGGGGTGAAGAAGAAGAAAACACCGTGGGCAGACAGAAACAAGATATGGGCGGAGTCACCCTGGCGACGCGCTCTCCCAGGAGACAGCATTCCCATTTTCTACACAGAGAAATCTGTTTCGACGATAAATTTACGTCATATCATACCATGCCTTCGTTAGAATAAAATTTATTAAAAAAAAAAAAAAAGAAGAGAAAAATCACTGCATAGATTTCACTCTCTTTTTTTTTCACGTTTTCCTAAATGTGACCATTAATACAGTACGTGCCGTACGTAGTATGTTATGTAGCATGAAACCCCAACCAGAGCCGTTGAGTTGACATTTGCCGAGTACTGGAAGTTGAATCCTTTATCTGATTTTTTAGATATAAATGCGGTACATAAATTCAGCTTGGAATAGCAGCTGGTAGGTAGGCATATGTAACGCGCGTATACACACACGATGAATGCTTTTTTACGCACAGACGGAGAAAAGCTAAACTATAGACTATGATATTACGTGTGATTTTAGTCACATTAGAAACTTCTGCTATGGTGACAAGTCAATTCTCTCTGTGGCTGCAAAGTCATTCATTACCCATTCTATATCCAACTGTTCTGCACCATAGCTGATAAAGATTGGGTCTGGCAACCAAACATAAAGAAATGTGTTGTGCGTTTGTTTTGTTTGTTTGTCCACACATCAAGAGAGGGTACAATACGTGTCACTTCATCCATCAAGAACTAGGTAGGTTTACACATACATATCTCCAAAAATGCTTTCAGCATTTTTTTAATATATACATTTTCCCTTATATTTTTCTAATATACACAAAGATGCGCCACGTGGTTACACATATATTTAAGTAAATACACGCTGTTACATACAGGCAGACAACTAGAGACTTACAGCATACAGAGATACTTCTTTAAAAAAGAAAAAAAAGCTAACAACAGCTTTCAAATGAAAAAAACAAAGAAAAAGACAGAAGTGAGATAGAAGTAAATATTCTGTCACAATAGTTTTATGATCGTATGCTCTTATTCTTCCTTCTTCTACACCCATCCCTTTCCTCCTCTTTACACCATTCTCTCTTCTTATCTCAGGTTCTCTCACTCTCTTATTCTTTTTCTCACTCTCATTG
>JAFLJL010002273.1:25000-27792 GCA_018398815.1 Conus ventricosus | reverse complement strand
TAGGCTCAGGTTGTAGTTCTTCATCTCATTTACAGTTTGTGCTAATCTTCCAGCTTGGTACAAGGTCCGCACGTTCCAAAATCCAACTCGCATGTGACGTTTTGGCGTTAGGAGATCCGCTATCGGGCTGGAGACGTCCTTTCGGCTTTGGTCCCCCTTCTTCATAAGTCCAATTGCTTGGTCTGCTTCACTCCCTCTGCCAGATGGAGTAGTTTCTCTTGCTGTCGTTTCCGTAGCGGTAATGTTTTTTACGGGGTGAGGTTGCTAGCCCCACGCCCAACTCTCCTCCTTTACCCGGCTTGAGACCGGCAAGTGGCTCCGAAGAACCACCAGGCGGAGCTACACACACACACACACACACACACACACACACACACACACACACACACACACACACCACACACACAAAATGAAAGTCAAGTTTTGTCTGACTCATGCATAAATGAGTTTGCCGCCACTTTAGCCAGTTCTGATGTAGCTAGACTATTATGAGGGTCCTTAACTGATATGCTGTTTTCTTTTCATAAGTGTATGCAGATGTATGTGTTTGAAATGACTTAAGTTGGTTTTTTGGGGGGGTTTTGTTGTTGTTGTTGTTGTTGTTGTTGTTTTGTCCCCCCCCCCCCCCCCCTTTTTTTTTTTTCCCCGTCTAATATCATCTGCCGGATGAAAAGACGTAAAAATTAAACCACAACACACACACACACACACAACACACACACACACACACACACACACCACACACACACACACACGCACGCACGCACGCACGCACGCACGCACGCACGCACGCATGCACACATCGCACGCACGTACGCACGCACGCACGCACGCACACACACACATACCAGCACGCCGCAGTTCTAAAGCATATTGCAGATAGAAGAACAAAAGAAGAGCAATTTAAAAAGTCGGTATTAGCAGAGACAACTACAGCTACGACTACTTTACTGCCTCTGCCACTACTTCTGCCACAACAGCTAGTACTGTTGCTGCTGCTACTACTACTATTACTGCTACTGCTGTTGCTGCTGCTGCTGTTGCTGCTGCTACTACTACTATTACTGCTACTGTTGCTGCTACTACTACTACTACTACTACTACTACTACTACTACTACTACTACTACTGATGGTGATGATGGTGATGATGATGACGATGATGATGATGATGATGATGATGATGATGATGATGGATGATGACTTTGAAATGAAGACCAGCAAACCAACCAGCCAAACTAGCACTTTCGGTGCCGGCTGTTCGGACATGTTCTTCAAAGCTTTTTTTCATTTTTTCATTGTTCTGGTCTCATCTTGGACCTCTTTACCCTAAAACTGCTATCGGTGCTCTTTTCAACTATAATGAGTGTATGTTCTACACAGAGTGTGGACCAAATTCCAAAGTTCTGTAAAAGCGGGTGAGGAGGGAAGAGCGAGGGGCGCATTCCTTTTTGCCTTCACAAGCCACCACACGATAGAGGCTTCAAGCGGGTCGTAGCCACCTGATCTTGCATTAACTATGATGATCACAGGTTATTTCTGACGTAAATTACTTTCCAACTCGCTTCATCAGCATACTTGGGCCCAAACTCACACTCTGTCGCCGGGGTTTCGTTTGTTTGTTTGTTTTGTTTTGTTTTGTTTTGTTTTGTTTTGTTTTGTTTTGTTTTATCGTCGATGTTTCAGGGTTCTCGAGGAAGCAGACACAGACTGTCGTGACTTCGTGTGCGGATATTAGTACAAGCTGTCGCTCTTTGGTCAAAGCCCCACTCAGCAAGTGCAATTATCGCTCGAATACTTTATCTCTAGATTTAAAAAAAAAAAAAACAACGTATTTTGTTTCAGTTCGTCGAATTCGTCGTATTTTCGCCAAACATGTAGGCCTATACAAAATACGACGTTTGGGTCAACATGTCTGCTATCTTCTTCGTAGAATGAGCTCAGTTCGCCGCTTCCTTACTCAAAATGCTCTGAAGACTCTAATCTGTGCTTTTGTCCTGTCTCGGCTCGACTATTGTAACTCCCTCCTTGCCGGTTGTCCTCTAACGCTCATCTCTAAACTTCAAAAAGTTCAGAACAATGCCGCCCGTCTGATCTCCCGCTCCTCTAGATCTGATCACATATCACCAATTCTGTCTTCCTTACACTGGCTCCCAATTCAGTCTCGCATTGACTTTAAAGTTCTCCTCCTGGTTTTCAAATCACTGAATAATCTGGCTCCCTCCTACCTCTCTGACCTCCTCCATCTCTATGTTCCGTCTCGCAACTTACGCTCATCCACCGATTCTCGTCTGCTTCGGCTTCCCTCCGCTCGCCTGAAAACTTCAGGCCAACGATCTTTCTCTTACCAGGCACCTGCTCTGTGGAATAGTCTCCCTTCTTCATTGCGTAACACGGACTCTCTAGAGACTTTTAAAACCTCCCTAAAGACACATCTTTTCCCTCGGACTGATCAACGATATCCAGTTACCACTGTGCGGGTGTTTGCTGGTGTTGAACGCGCTCCTGTGTGTCTGCGTGTGAGAGTCCCCCCCCCCCCCCCCCCCCCCCCCCCGGCGGTGTGTGTGTGTGTGTGTGTGTGTGTGTGTGTGTGTGTGTGTGTGTGTGTGTGCGCGCGCTTTGAATTAGAATTATAATGTTTATCATGTTTTTCTGTAATATGCGCTTTGGGCTCTTGCGAGGTAAAGCGCTCTATAAATATCCTTTTACATTACATTACATTCTATATAATAGCCCCAAGATGCCTTTCTCCCCAGGCGCTCACTCCGACCAATCCATCTATAACCATGCCTAG
>JAFLJL010002273.1:0-20000 GCA_018398815.1 Conus ventricosus | reverse complement strand
CTCCAAGGAGTAACACTTGTCTGGTACCCAGGCACTCATCCTGGGTGCTGAGTTCCGCTGAGGTGGAGTAAAATATAGCGACATGAGAATCAGAATGTTGATTGTGGTCGCTCTATGGAAGAAGAAGGAGTTATCCATGCACACAAGTGCTCCAAGGAGTAAAACTTGTCTGTCTGGTATCCAGGCACTCATCCTGGGGGCTCAGCTCCGGTGGATAGGACATGCGGTCCGTACGGATGACAGGCGACTTCCAAAGCTGGTCTTCTCGGAGCTGGCATCCGCAGACAGAAACACTGGCTGGAGACCACACGCTTCAAACGCTGCCTGGGAAACATCCTTTGGAACTCGCAGCATTCCCCAAATCGGGTGGAAGACCTCTATGCATGACCGCAGCCTCCTTGCGACTCGCTGTCCACAGTGAAAACAGGTCTCCACAAGGGAATACAGGTCTGTGAGAAGAGGCGCCTACAAAGCTGGACCGGAAGAGAAAAGCTAGCAGTGCCCACAGATGCAGCCGCATCTGTGCATCTGACTTTGGGTTGCCTCATGCTCACTCACCTACAGTCATTGACGGTCATCCTCGCTTGAGTTGGACCTGTAATGAGGTGTCGTGCTACAATACCGCCAAAGTCTCTAAACGCCCTGGCGATTAGTATTGATGCTGTGGTTCAGGTTAATCCGTAATCCTGCAGCGTGCCCTTCTCAGCAACAGCCAACGTGTCACAGAGGTCTCTTCATAACTATAAAAGGTTCTCCTCACTAGTGATTGAAGAAATAACTCTCGTTGGCCAAAGATGTTGAGAGGACAGGATTAGTGTCTTCACCTTTCGTGATTTTAAGTTCTACTGCATAATGTTAAAGGCATTCACCACTTCCTGTTTGTCTGATTGAGTCTTTGTCTGCTTCCTGTTCACGGGTTAGGTGTCTGGTCACTACTCATCGCAGCCGATAGTCATCATGTTTGAAGCATACACATGGGCGATTTTCACACGGGCAGAACCAGTGCAGGCAGCGGCCTTCCTCGCTAAATAGTGGTCACAAGGAGCTAGCGTACGAAGCTGTCTAAGAGGGGGCCCCTCAGCCAATGAACAGTTCTCTCATCCAGAAGCGGTTTAGTTGCCTGTGCGAAAAAATGGAATTCCGAGAAAGGTGAAAAGAGGGAAAGCAAAAGCCAGATACTGATGTTCCCCCTCCCCGGCCCCCTGCATCTTTACTTTGGCCCCAACTGATGTTTTTCCTTCTCCCTCACAATGGTCCAAAAACGGAGACGCGTCCTTCAGCAATATTCACAGACTGCTTTCTCAGATCACTCTAACATTGCAGCAGTCCTGGAGCAAGCTTATAGTAGAAACTCGCAAGAAACTGTGCTCAGCCAGGCAGAACTATTCTGTCATTTAAAAGGAATGCTTTGCGATTAAGTGGAGTGTGACGAAGTTCACCTTTATACCTTCAAGATTTGAAATTCTTGTTGCTTCCGGACCATTGCCCGCTAAACTATTTGAACTCGGCAACATCTTACTAATGACCGCATGATTTAATCGGCAATATTTGCATTGACATGGAAATTAAAATCATCACGGTGAGTGACAACGTGGGTGCTGGAGGGAAAAGCTTGATCAGTTCGGTGAACTGCGATGGCAGTCAGCTGGACAGGATATTGTCATGTGTTTGACAATTAATGGTAAAGATCAACAGCTGAATCGTTTCTGATCAAGTCATAACAAATCAGAGACGGCATCTGTCACCTGTAATTAAAGATCAAGGAAGCAATTACCCAAATCTTGGCATTGCTGCTTAACTTCCCTTGAATACAACGTCAGTTTTTGTGTTCGAACGAGTTGGCCGCTCGATGCGAATCAACTATCCACCTGATGTAGCTGTTTACGCGATGTTGCTGTGTTTATGAAGTACACGCATCGACACCAGAAATCTTTGGACCAAATCGACGAGATTTCAGCGAAAATGAATATGTTTTCTTTGAAGCCTCTGTTTCCCCATTTCCTGGCAGTGGGAAGGCTAACCTAGATTATGTTCATATTACGTCACCGTTTGTGTCCGCTCCTTTTTCTTCCAACAACAAGCCTTCTCCATTATCCAAGACAAAAGGCAAGCAGTATACATCTAAATTTAGTCTCAAGCAACCCTCTGTGATTGGAATACCCTCGCTGATGCATTGAACGGCGATCATACGCCATTTTTCATTAAAATCATATATCGGACCCCTTGATAAATGATGCACCTAGGGCCCGTATATTAGCCATCAGCTTTGGAACATTGGAAATGAGAAGGGAAGGCGGTATTATTGAACTGGTTCAATTACTGTTGAAGAGATCATACGGTAGCAGCTAATTGAAAAGGATGCAAACAAGCCTACCTCATCAGTAAGTAGGCGTTCCCAAAGCTCTATTTTTGGCTTACTAATATTCCTTATAAATATATATCATTACCATAAATGACATTGAATATGTTACACAACTGTTTGCAAACAATGCAAGTAGGCACCTAGGAAGGGAAAAATCTTGCTGTGATTGAATCTTGAATTCTGATCTTGAAAAGATAATTAACTGGGCAATAAATGTGGAAAGCTTCATTCAAGCAATCCAAAGCACAAGTAACAACAACCTCTGATCGAGTATTTCCACAAACACTTCTATTGAGATCTTGAGACGCCACAAACCAGAAATCAATTCTTACAAATATCTTGGATTCATCATTTAAAATAGGTGTAAATAGGATTCCCATATCCAGTCAATAAAATGAAGTGTCTTTTTCTGGATATTTGTCTCTGCTCTTTTAAAGATGGACTCAATGACAATCATAGAAATTTTTTTTAAAGATTGCATTAGTTACTGTAATACAAAAATCAGCAGATGATTCGGACAAAAAAAGTACGCTTAGATGCCAAAAGAACAATGTCACAGTAACAGGTAGAAGTCAGGTCAAATTCTGCGAAGGGGCCATGTTTACATCCTGGAAAGAAATGTGTCTTTGTCATACGATTCTTCCACATTATACAATCAGTAACGGTTGTGTTCCTCTCTGTCTTCTTAATCGTGTTCCTCCACTTCTTTCTCACATAGTCATGCCATCGTAGACATTTCTCATAGACACGCCCTGTGTTATAGAATAGGGTTTGTACAAATGCCCCCCCCCCCCCCCCCCCCCCCCCCCCCCCCCCCCCCCCCCCCCCCCCCCCCCCCTTCCTAGAACTGTTGAATGAGTAATCTTCCGTATGACATTAATTAGTTTAGTTTAGTTTCATCAAGGAGGCGCCACTGCGTGCGACTAGGCCATATACGCTACACCACATCCGCTAAGTTTTGAGATCACACTACGCATGATTTGAAGCTGATGGATATATGAATTAATAACAAAGAAGACAATTTAAGAAGAGGGTCTCGTGGCTACGACTCAGCGGATGTCTGACCTACGCATTAGCCCAACCGCTGGTCAGCACCTTGAGTGCCTACCTACCATGACATTAACAGTTCAGTACTAAAAGCCTCCTCATGCACTTTCGCAGCAGCGCAGATAGTTTGGTGCCTCGATACTACCATCTATCTGACAGGAAATTAAAGAAACATTACTACTCAAAGATAAGGATGGGAATATCCTCTCTTACTCTATTTCCTCTGTAAAGTCAGACTAGAAAGGAGTCACTTAAAAACGTGACCTCTTCAGGCGACGCCTCACAAACAATCCTTTATGTGACTGTGTCTGTCCGACTGAATACGCTGCCCACTTTCCAAACGAATACCCGCTTTATTAGCATACCCATGCTCACACAACAATTCTTCTACCAAATAATGTCAAGAGTAGTATTTGAACTCTATGAAGGCAAAATATCAAAGGAATTATGCGAAATACATATTCGTGTGCAGTTATCCACTTCGACAAGCGATCTTTGTCTCTGTCTCTGTCTCTGCCTCTCTCTCTCTCTCTCTCTCTCTTCTCTCTTCTCTCTCTCTCTCCTCTCTCTCTCTCTCTCTCTCTCTCTCACTCACACACACACCACACACACACACACACACACACACACACACACACACACACACCACACACACACACACACACACACACGTGTATTTATGATTAAACTCAAAAGTACGTGCTGTAACACTTTTACATGATTTATTTAATTTGTTAATGAATTAATTAATGCTTCTGGTTAATATGCACAGTTGCCCATGTCTCTTTCTTTTTTCCTTTTTTTCTGTCCTTTTTGCATTGTCTGAATATTTGTTTGTCCAATGTAGTTAATCATTATCTCATATTCTTTCTTTCCATAATTTTCAACAATAAGTATTCGGCCACTGTCAAATATTTGTACATAATAATGTGCTTAACGTACGTTCCATAAGCAGGATTGTCGCATTCACAATCTACTGTATTGCTGCTGTAACACAAACGTTTTGGTGAAGCCAACGGGATGCTGCTTGCGGTCCAGCATGACTTCTCTGCTCGGGTCGCTTTAATTACTCCGAGTGCGAAACCCAGATCATTCGGCATTATCCTAATTACAGCTAAACTTCTCTGTTATCTAACCAGGTAGGGAAATCGGTACGACAGAGTAGAAAGGGAGAAAAAATGGCCGAACGCATCTCCGTTATCTACCACCTTGGTGCGAGGGTTTCGAGTCCCAACAGGTCGGTAACCTCCGTGACCCGTAATCACCCCCCCACCCCTCACCCCCACCGTCCCCATCCCTCCTCCCCCACACCTGTCCTCTCCATGCCCCTCCCCCCGTTCGCCCCTTCTCCCCGAAACGATCTTAAATCAAGACAAGACATAGTGGGCCATGGGGGCCGGTATGTTCTATTGGGGAGGCTGCGCGTACCTCGCCCCAGGTAGTACCGGCGATAAAGCTGACAATCCTGACCAGGTCTTTAAGCCAAATTGTCTTCTGTCGGCACTGGTCGTAAAGTAGATAGGGGGCGTGGAGGAGGAGGAGGAGGATTGTGTGTGTGTGTGTGTGTGTGTGTGTGTGTGTGTGTGTGTGTGTGTGTGTGTGTGTGTGCGTGCGTGCGTGTGTGCGTGCGTGCGTGCGTGTGTGTGGTGTGTGTGTGTGTGTGTGTGTGTGTGTGTGTGTGTCTGTGTCTGTGTGTGTGTGTGTGTGTGTGTGTGTGTGTGAGTGCGTGCGTGCATGTGTGATGTGTGTGTGTGGTGTCTGCGTGCGTGTGTGAGTGCGTGTGCATGTGTGTGTGTGTGTGTGTGTGTGGTGGAGAGAGAGGAGGAGCAGCATCTGTACTTCCACCTGTCCGAGGTTATTTATCCCGTTAGTGGGCTCACCCCCCCCCCCCCCCCCATCTTTTCCCGGCCCTCCTTCCTTAAGCCCACTTCCCTTCCTCCCCCTACACTGCCCCCCCCCCCCCTCCCCCCTTTCCCCCCATCCTCCCCGCTCCCTTTGGAGGACTTCTTTTCTGCTCACCTGTCGGCCCCTCCCTGGGGGGGTCTTCCCAATTTTGACTTCTCTCTCTTCTACTTCCGTCCGTCGGGGCTGGCCGGTTTTGTCTGTTTTGTCCCGCTCTATCTGTCTGTTTGTCCCGGGCTGGCTGTCTCTCTGTCGTCTGTCTGTCTGTCCCCCTTTTTCTCTCTCCCCTCTCTCCCCCCTTTTCCTCTCTCTCTCTCTCTCCTCTCTCCTTTTTAACAGTGTTTTGGGCCCCCCTCTCTCAAACCCTCGCCCACCTAAACCCTTCCCCTCCCCCCTCTCTCTTTGTGCCCGGGAAAAGTGAAAAAGGAATCCTGGAAATTTGCTTTTCCGGGGCCCCCTAACCTCGCGCAAGGGGGGAAAAAGGGCCACGGTAAAGATTACGACCGCGCTTTTCATGGGAGGGCCGGGGTTGTAGCGATATTGACGGGAGGAAGACTTTTAGTCTTAAAAGGAAGAGGAAAAAAAGGGAAAAGGGGAGAAGGGGGAGAGAGAGAGATTCCCTTTAAATTTTTGCGCGCGCGCCCCGTGTTTTGGGGGTGGGTTTTGGGTTGTGGTTGTGTGTTGTGTTGTTTGCTTTGTGTTGCTTCGTTGGGGGGTTTCCCCCGGGGGTGTTGTATCACCATTAAACAAAGGGTTTGAAAACTGGCCCCGATTCGTTTTATTTTGGTACTGAACTCTACATGTGTTTGTGTTGTCCTTTGAGGGCGGAAAGCCCCGGGATTATCAAAAAAGTCCGGTAGATCCCCTTGTTTTTTTCTACAAAAAAACTTTAAACGAACTTTTTCAAGGCTGCATGTTTACCCCCCTCATCATTTTTCCCCCTACTTTCACCCCGTCGGGAACCCGTACCCGCTGACTTCAGGATAACGGAGGCCCTGACCGGGGGGGGGAAAACCCCTTTTTGCCCCCCTCCATAATGCCCCCTCCAAAATGCCCCCACCGTTATGCCCCCCCTCTCTTATGCCCCCCGACCGTTATGCCCCCGTTCTAACATTGGGGGAAAGGGCATTTACCTGACGTGACGTGACGTGGGCGTGACGTTAAAGTGACGTGACAAAAGGGCGTGACGTGACGTGGGCTGACCCTGCCTTTACTACATGCAGAAAAAACATGTCACATGTCTTTTCAAAAGTCATGTCACATCCCTTTTCAGGGCCCCACTGTCCATGTACTGGGCATGTCACATGCCCTTGTCATGGGCACATGTCATGTAAAATGTTTTTGTACATGTCATGTCACATGTCATGGCCCATTCAGTTACTGTCATTTCACATGCGGGGTCAGGTCATGGGCACATGTCATGGGCAGCCAATTTTCAGGGCCCCATGCAGGGCCCGTCATGTCACCCGGGCATTTATGTCTTTTCCCTGTGGCGTTCTTCCCTGTCATGTCATGGTCCCAAATTTATGGGCATGTCAAAGTACATGTCAGTTTATGTCATGTCATGTCCCCTATTCCCCCATTTGGGAAAGTCATGTCATATGTTTATGTCTTTTCCCTGTCAATGTCCCTTTTTGTCACACTGTTAAAGTCAGGGGACATGTCATATCAGGGCCCTTTCCAAAAGGGCATGACATTGACATGACATGACATGGCATGTCCCCATGGGCATGTCCCTGTCAGTCACTCACTTTTCATGTCCTTGGACATGAGGGGGACCCCTGACTGGGCATGACTGGGCCCGGGCACTTTTCATATTTCATGTCAAAATGGGCACATGCCAAAGTACCAAAGTCATGTCACATGTCATTTCCTGTCCATGCATGTACATTATGCAAAGTCGTGGGCCCTGTCAAATTTCACATGTAATGTCACAGTCATGTCACGTCATGTCTCGCCATGTCAACCCTTCATGACATGACATGTGACATGGGCCTTTTGCATACATGTGACCCTGACTGGGCATGACATGTGAAAATACTTTTGACCCTGACATGACTTTTTACATTTACATTTGACCTTACAGTGACGACATGTGCCCAAGACTTGTTAAAACTTTGGGGTTTTGGGGACATGAAAATGTGACAGGGCAGGGGAAATGTGACATTGACATGACATGAAATGACGGGGGCATGACCCGACATGGGGGACGGGGGGGTATTGAGGGCGGGGGCATATAGAGACGGGGGCAATTTGGGGGCCCGGGGGATAAGAGAAAGGGGGGATATAGAAGACGGGGGCAAAAAAGGGACGGGGCATTTTAGGGACGGGGGATATAGCTCCCGGCCCCCCCCCATGATCAAATGTCGTCCCGGGTTTTTTAAAACCCCTTTTTGTTTTTTTGTTTGTTTGTTTTTTTTTGGGTTTTTGGTCCCATTTCTGGGGTACCCCAAATCCTTTTCCCCCCACGCCGCTCCTTTCCGACCTCTCGTCCCAGCCCGCCACACCCGGGGTTTAACCCCCCCACACCCCGGCACCGGGTGTCCAAAAAGGGGCAGTTTAATGGATACACCCGTTTCTTGCGTTTGAAAATGGACATTGTGCACAGGCTGTGATGGTTATCATGTCATCAGGGGCGAGAACTCTGCAAATGAACACCATTGTCCTTCTGGCTGACTGAAAACACAAATCTGCGAAAACCCCATGCCAACTTCCGTAAATGTTCCTCCATTTTCAGGTGGGCCCTGCTCCCATGGGGAAAACGAAAATCTCTTCGTAGGATTTTCTTTTTAAACGTTAGGCTTACATCGTCTGGGGCTGCTTCCCTCTCGTTCTGAACCACTCTTTTTCTCTTAATTTAAATCTGAAAACCGCCGAAAGAAACTTTTCTCTTTTTTTGCCTATCAATATCATACACTCAAATTTGACATTCCGTCACGGAAGCGTACGAACTCAGGCATAAAATTATTTGTGTGTGTGGGGTTGTGTGTGGTGTGTGTGTGTGTGTGGTCAACCTCGGGTGATGTCAGTGGAGGAAGGACTAGCGCACAGCCCAAACACACTCACAGCTTGCTTACGATCTCATTCATATATCATGCATTCGTCACTTTCAAACCATAGTAAAGTCTATAATTTTTACTATACATGATCATAGAAAGAACATCAATGCATATAGAATCAAACAAAATAAACATTCTCTTTTTTCCCCCTTAACTTCACAAAATCATTTATCTAAAAATCATTAACTAACCCGGGTATAAACAGATTTCTACTTTACCTGGCCAGGTGATCTTAACTATTCACGAATCACGTCTTTTCTTTTCTTTTCTTTTTTTTTTCACTGTCACTTTCACAACACGACACAACTCCCGGCACTGGTGTTGGTCTGATGGCGCCTGGTCGGGTGAGACTGTTGGCGTTGGTCTGTGGTTCTGTTTGGGCGAAGTGACGCTGCCAGGTATGAGGTCGAACCCCCGGTTTAGGGTAGAAACAGTGACTATCAACATCGATCGTTCTCCTTTCTTTCTTCCTGCATTAACGCATTGCACTCTCTCTCTCTCTCCCCCTTTTCCCTAGTCTGCTCTTAGCAAATGGACATGGTTGCTTTTCTTTTCTTTTTTTCTTTTCTTTCTTTTCTTCTTCATAAATTAGAAAACTCTTTCTCTCTCTCCACATCTCTCCTCAGTCCTTCCTCTGCAGACTATCTCATGCTAATCTCTCAATTTGGGTTCTCTTCTCTCCCATCTCTCTCTCTCTCTGCCCTCTCTCCCCTGCAGAGCTCCACTCCGAACCTCTCTCTCCTTCTCTCTTCTGTTCGTTCTTCCCCTCGTTCCCTCGTTCCTCACTCCACACCCTCTTTATTCGTTCCGATCTGTCCAAAAAGGGCGAGTACCATTGGTCAGTATTTTTACCGCCCTGACACCCGAAGTTAGCTCCCTCTAATTCCATTGGATGTTCAAATCATGACAGTCCCGTCTAACGCCTTACTCTCTGTGGTGGTCAATTGGTCATTTAATTGTTTTAGCTAGATTTCACCCCCACCACACACTACCTTCTCCCTCTCCCTTTCCTGCTTTAACCTGCGACGTCCGACTAACAATGACGTTGGTTCCAAAAAATTGGCCGGAAAAGGCTGGCCCAGGCACTGAGGTACGTCTGGGCAGACATCGAGGCGTCGGTCAAAGCCGCTTAGTCAGTCTGGGTGGGTCGGACCGTCTCGGGGGAAACCTCTCCACTAAGCTTAATTGGCCGACCCGACCTATGGGCCGTCTTTCTGACGCCTAGAATGTTTGAGTTTGGACTTAGGTCCGAACAAATTGGCTGGCGACTCCCCAAGTTAGGTTGTTTCCCCCAAGTTAGGTTGTTTCATTTAATTGTCCGTGACAATTTCCCCCTTGCAAAAGACCATGCTCCGCATTTGTCTCAAAACAACGGTACAAAAAGGACAACAACCGAATTTGGGGGACACACAGCTACACGCGCAAAGTTGGAAAATACTTTACAACCAACGGTTTATATAGGTTATAAAATATAATTAGTGAATACCACTCAATGAGTTATCATTGACGTGCGCTCATGCGTTATTCAACTATTCTATACGACCTCTGTGCGCACTTATGCAATTCCCCTCCTGCGGATTTGCCATCTCTCCTTTTCCAATTCTTATGAAAAGCCAATATAATATGATCGCGATCCATGACACTTCACTGAGGAATCTCCATCCTCACTATTGCAAATAATGCTCACTACACAAGCGACTGTATGCCCCAAAGCATAACTCATCCACATGAACAAGTCTCACAAAGAAAATATGAACAATCTCACAAAAAAAAATATGAACCATAGCCAACTGGGAATGAACCCATATCCAATCGACATAACTGGAATCAACACATATTATCAACAAAGACCCTGGATATGACTGACTTCCTTGATTTTGCAGTTTGCTAGACTACACGACTTAAATAGTCAGCTCCGACATTCTGTCGACCGGGAATGTACTGCACTCGATACCGTAGGGCTGCATGCCATTGCCCAACGCAAAACCCCTGCTGTTTTTCAACTGCGCCTCCTGCAGGAATTTGAGTGGTTGATGATCCGTCTCGATCACGAACTCCTTCCCATACAAGTATTTGTGGAACTTCGCACGGCCCACAAACACCCTAAAACACTCCTTCTCCACCTTTTGCGTACCCTTCTTCACACTTTGTCAACTTCCTGCTAGCGTATCTCACAGGAAACTCAAACCCCTTCATGCTCCTGTAAAATACTGCACCTATCCCACCGCCTGATGCATCTGCCCCGCAACAAAAATGGTTTGGACATATCTGGTAGCTTCAAGATGGGGCGGGAACCTAGTCTTTCCAAACCGTCTGCATGCTTGCTCTGCAGCGTCTGACCACTCGACCACGGGCCGGTTCCCTGCCTTGACCAAATCACTGAGAGGACTCGTGATTGCAGCAAAGTTTGGGACAAACTCCCTATAGAACCCAATAAAACCTAAGCAGACTCCTGACTTCTGTTTGGTCTTTGGTCTCTCTGAATTCATCTCTTCTCCACCTTTCCTCTTTCCGGCTGCTTTGTGTCGCCTCCGACAACAAAACCTAGGAACTCCAGGCTTGGAAAGCCAACCTGGCACTTGTTGGTCTGGCTGTGAGATTGGCTTGTCTCAACCTCTCCAAGACTGCTCCTAGCTGCCTCATATGTCCTCCCATGTCTCGGATGCTATCAGAATGTCATCCATGAAATTCACAACACCTTCCAATCCCGTCAATAGCTTCCTCATAAATTCGAGAAAAGACCGCAGGTGCGTTGGGACCATCCCAAAAGGGAGTACTCGCCACTGGTATAGCCCCATAGGAGTGGAAAATGCTGTGACTTCCTTTGAGTCATCACTCAAGGCTATTTGCCAGTAACCCTTGCTCAGATCGATCCGGGTGAAATACTGGCTCTTGCTTGTGGCGATCTGAGCGAACAGGTCTTCCATGTTGGGTATGACCTCTGCAACGATCTTGGTGACACTGTTCAGACGTCCTATAGCGACACAGAATCGATGCTCACCGACTTTTTCCTCACTAAGACGACGGGTGCACTATATGATGATTTGGACGGTTAAATCCCCCCAAAGGGTCCAACATCTTTTCTACTCCTCCTCGATCACTTGCTTGGGTGGCATATGGGATCGGGTAGGCTTCACATGAAACGGGTTTCTGCGATGTTAACTCCACCGTACATGTTTCTAGATTTGGGTCCTGCCTGGTTTATCAGTCAGGGACCCCCTATACTGTTCTAGGAGCCCACTAACTCTTCCTCCTGTCTCCTACTGTCTAGCCCTTCATACAGTGACACATCCCTGTTATGACTCTTCCCCTGGAAACTCAGGCAACAAAATCTCCCTTCTTCTGCGGGTCTCCCTCACCTCCATCAATGATTGCTGCTGCGCCTATGTGCTGACTCTCACGCTGAATATATTTGCGGAGTAAATTTGCATGGAAAAGTTTTGATTTCCCATTCACATCGATTCGGTAGTCCTGATCTACCTTTTCAATATGGTGAAGGGTCCCTTCCAATGCATCAGCAGCTTGTTGTGATCCTTTGGGAAGCAGAAACAGGACTTGATCTCCCACCTTGAGAATTGCTTCCTCACCTTCCTGTCATACTGCTTCTTCTGGACGACCCTAGCCCCTGAAAACTCTCCCTTCCCGACCTTACATGTCTCCTCGAGCCTATTGCGTAAGTCTACCACATACTGATATGTGGTTTGACTCTTCGGACTCCTGTTCTCCGGACCACAGCTCTTTGAGAATGCACACCGGTCCCCGAACTGTCCGCCTTACAGCAGCTCAAATGGCGAAAACCTGTGCTTTCCCGAGGGGCTTCTCTGTAGGCAAACAGTGCCGCTGGAATGTAGCGGTCCCAATCTGCTGGCCTTTCCTCACAGGTTCTTTAAGATGCCCTTCAGCACACCGTTGAATCTTTCCCCAAGCCATTGCATTGTGGATGGTATGGGGTAGTGAGCAGCTGTGTGATCCCTAGCAGCTGTTGACCTCCCTCATCACGCCTGAGGTGAACTGTGACCCCTGTCACTGAGAATTTGTGCTGGCACACCCCCGCGAGAGAAGATGTCTACCAGCCCTTTAGCGACCTGTTGCGTATCTACGCCTTTCAATGCAACCGCTTTCTGGGTAAACTGGTCGCGTAGTCCACAAGCGTCAACACATACCGTGCCACCTTTGGAACAGGGCGCGATTGGGCCAATCAGAAACAACAGCCACTCTCCTGAACGGTGTGTCCAATTAAAGGGGGATGTTTAAGAGGCGCCTTCCTCTTCACCCCTCCCTTTTGGCTGACCTTTGACACACAATCACATGACATGCAGAACCGCTTTTGTCTGCCATTGCTCCCGGCCAATGAAAGTCCCTCAAAGACTCGGTTCGCTGTTTGGCTGGTGCCCAGATGACCCGCCCCTGAGCGACTCGTGACCCACTGACTGACAGTGTCACGATAAACACGCTGGACCTCTCAAATGAGTGGTCACCTTACCTGTCTTCCCCCTTGGTGAACACTCGGTACAACAGCCCGCCTTTCCAAGAAATTCTGTCTCACCTCCTCTAACCTCCTGTTTCTCTCCACCTCTTGCAATCCCAAGACATTCAAAGAGCGAAGGGTCTTTTTCCTGCGCTGCCCTAAACTCTCAGGCGACACATCTATGCCCGATTCCTTCCTGAAACAACTAACGGTTTAACAACCTTTTCTCCTTCTTGCTCCGTGTTTGAACTGCTGCCCTGTAGCAGTCAACAACTCAGGATCCCCTGGATCCTTGCACCTGGGATATTCCCAATGATCAAATCATGAAGGGGTTTCTCCATCACCCCAAAGCAGACAACTCGCCTGAGAATAAGGGGTACGTACTTCTATCTTGCAACTGGAAACTCCCTCACAGTGCCATCGTTAGAGACAGGTCTGATTTGCCCTGTCAAATCCCCTTTTATCGACCAGCGTTGTTCGTAAATACACCGCAGAACAACCAGTGTCTCGTAAAACTTTCACCCTCCCGCTGGCAATCCACCCTTCTTCCACTGGTAACGAACCACTCAGCCTAGTGCCCTCCATCCCTGACACTGATGCTGTCCAGTGCTAGCCATAGGCTGCACTCCACCCTCTTCAGATTGAATCCCCTTTGGTTCCACTGTGGTCGTTTCCCTTGACGACCCTTATCCACCTCTTGCAAGGCTGCTGCCTTCTGGAACCTCATGCGACAGTCCCTCGCCCCATGTCCCTTCTTGTGGGCAAATTGAAACACCTAAGTCCCTTTGCCTTCCTTCTGCCCCACCACTGGGTTTGCGACTTTGCAGAAAACTCCCCTGGTCTCCTTGCACTCTTCTCACTGTGCCTAGCACCTGTTTCTCCTGCACCTTCGTGCCCAAACGTTTCCTCTCTATACACCTCTGCGAACTTCAACAACTCTCCTGCTGTCTTGGCTGTCTCTCTTTCAAATGTATGGTTAGCTCAGGGCCGCAACCTGACAAAATCTGTTTTTTTATAACTAGGGTCTTCAACTCGGCGAACTCCTTTTCGTACCACTCAACTCTAACCATTTCTCAAAAATAGTGATCTAGACGTGCACCAAATGAGTGTACGTTTCCCCTGCTTTCAATCTAGCTGAACGAAATTTCTTCCTGAACCCTTCCTCTGTGAGGTCAAATCCCTTCATTAAAGACTCCTTCACAGCACCAAAATCGGACTGTTGTTCTGCTGTAAAGCAGTGAAAATCTGCAATGCCTTACCCGTTCAATAGCGCCGACAAAATGACTTTCCCACTCTTCTTGGAGGCCAACCCCGACTGGTTGCAAACGTTTCGAAACGACTGATGTATGCATCAATCGAATCGGTTCCTTCAGAGAATTTTGGCAACTTGGGGGGGGAGCATAGCTGCGCACAGAGTCACTGGAAACTGAACCCCATCCTCGGTGGTCTCCCTTTGTATTCTTTCTTTCTCTAAAATCTACTTGAACCTTTAATCTTTCTGTTTCTTGCGTTTTTCCCCAGCTTTAATCCTTTCTGTTTCCTGCGCTTCCCTCATTCTTTCTGTTTCTGCTTCATTCTTTTTGTTTCCCCGCGTTTCGCTACTTTTAATCTTTCCTGCTCTGCTATTGCTATCTCTGCTGCGACACGGCGTCTTTCTGCTCGTCATCCCTTTCCATCTTTTGTGGGTTTTTAACAAATGCACGCAACTCATCTCCTGAGTAACCTAAAAACACGAGCGACGCTCACGAGTTGTTCAATAGGGTGTTCTTTTCTTCCGCCATTGTACTCTTTTTTTTTTTTTTTTTTTTTTTGAACAAGATTTTATTACTACGACAGCCAAACTGGTGGTTTCCCGACCAGTGACGTAATAGCACAATCCTTGAATGATAATATTAGCTTGGGACAACGTAGTTAGTTTTTATAAGACGCCCAGCGCCTGACCCAACTATGAGAGCGAATTATAGGAAAATCTGTGCGAAATGAGTACTCTGGGGTGAAATGCCAAGCCTAGTATTAACTATCTTGGAAGCAATGCCAAGCCTAGTATTTAACTATCTTGGGAACATACAGTAAGACAACCCCCTTGTCTTAGGATTACAATACTTGAAAACCCACCCAGCTTCCTCTCTGAGAAGTTGAACAATTATAATAAATGGGGCCAGAATATCCTGGCAAGCTCGCAATAAATTGTCACCTCGGGTGATGTCAGTGGGGGAAGGACTAGCGCACAGCCCAAACACCCTCACAGCTTGCTTACGATCTCATTCATATATCATGCCCTTCGTCACATCAAACCACTAGTAAAGTCTATAACTTTACTATACCTGATCATAGAAAGAACATCAATGCATATAGAATCAAACAAAATAAAACATTCTCTCTTTCCTTAACTTCACAAAATCAATTTATCTAAAACATCATTAACTAACCCGGGTATAAACAGATTTTCTACTTTACCTGGCCAGTGATCTTAATATTCACGAATCACTGTCTTTCTTTTCTTTTCTTTTTCTTTTCACTGTCACTTTCACAACACGACACAACTGCCGGCACTGGTTGGGTCTGATGGGGCCTGGTCCCGGGGGAGACTGTTGGCGTTGGTCTGTGGTTCTGCTTGGAAGTGACGCTGCCAGGTATGAGGTCGAACCCCCGGTTAGGGTAGAACAGTGACATCAACATGATCTGTTCTCCTTTCTTTCTTCCTCATTAACGCATTGCACTTCTCTCTCTCTCTCTCTCTTCTAGTCTGCTCTTAGCAAATGGACATGGTTGCTTTTCTTTTCTTTTTTTCTTTTCTTTCTTTTCTTCTTCATAATTAGCAACTCTTTCTCTCTCTCCACATCTCTCCTCAGTCCTTCCCTCTGCAGACTATCTCATGCTAATCTCTCAACTTGGTTCTCTTCTCTCCTCATCTCTCTCTCTCTCTGCCCTTCTCTCTGCAGGCTCCACTCCGAACCTCTCTCTCCTTCTCTCTCTGTTCGTTCTTCCCCTCGTTCCTCGTTTTTTCTCACTCTCACACCCTCTTTATTCGTTCCGATCTGTCCAAAAAGGGCGAGTACCATTGGTCAGTATTTTTACCGCCCTGACACCCGAAGTTAGCTCCCTCTAATTTTCCATTGGATTTCAAATCATGACAGTCCCGTCACCCCTTCCTCTTGTGGTCAATTGGTCATTTAATGATTGCTGATTCACCCACCCACCTTTCCTTCTCCCTCCCCTTTCCTGTTTAACCTGCGACGCGACTAACATGACGTGGGTTCACAAATTGGCGAAAGGCTGCCCAGGCATGAGGGTACGCTGGGCAACATGAGGCGCGGTCAAAGCCCTTAGTCAGTCGGGGTGGGGGGGGACCGTCTCGGTTAAAAACCCCCACAAGTTTAATTGGCCGGCCCCCGCCCCTTTTGGGCCCTTTTCTGACGCTGAAGTTTATTTGGACTTAGGTCCGAACAAATTGGCTGGCGACCCCCCAAGTTAGTTGTTTCCCCAATTGGGTTTGTTTCTTTTTAATTGTCCGTGACAGTGTGTGTGTGTGTGTGTGGGGGGGGGCGCGTTGGCGGCGTGTGGCGTCGTGCGTGCGTGCGTGCGTGCGTGCGTGCGTGCGTGTGTGTGGTGTGGTGTGTGGGGTGTGTGTGTGTGTACGCAGGCCCCGCGCGGGGTTTTTTGTCCCTGTCGTAATTTGTTTCTTCCATTTATCATTAGCTAAAACCGATCAAAAATTGAAAAAGAGACATAATTATACTGCTCATCATCCCGGTTTTTGAACTGACTTGTGGGTTTCATTAGAAAAAAAATGGTTGGATATAAAATGAGTCGTCCAAAGGCTTTTTGAGTTAAATGACAAAACCACACACACGCACGCACGCACGCACTACGCCACAGCACGCCGAAAACCACACAACACACCACACCACACACACAAAACACACACACACACACCACACACACACACACACACACACAACGTCCGTAAACATCGACGTATTCTGCGATTTCCCCCAAAAACTGTCTTTCCCCCCTCTTAACCCCCTTTATTTCTCACCGATCATAAAATTAGCAGCCATCCTCCCCCCTATGTCCCCTCTTTCTTTTCTCCCCCTCTTCTCTCTCTCTCTCTCTCTTCTCTCTTCTTCTTTTCTTGTGATTCTCTCTCTCTCCCCCCTTCCCTCTTTCTCTCTTCTCTTCTTCCCCTCCCCTCTTCTATTCTCTCTCTCTCCCCTTTCTCTCTTTTCCCCTTCTCTCTTCTCTCTTCTCTCTTCTCTCTCTCTCTCTGTTTAAAACAAATCCCTTGCCTCGTTCAAAGGCAGAAAAAGCGCGCTGAAAAGTCTTGGAAAGAGGTTTCCAGGCAACCCGGGGAAAACCTCGGAGCTATGCGATCAACTAACGACGCGACAGCCCGCAGCAATATCCCGGGAACTTCCTGGTCTGGTTCTTGGGATGTGTCTGCTTTGTTTGTAGTGTCTTTCTCTGCCTTTTAATGACTCACCCCCCCCACCCCCCCGTCTCCTTCTCTCCTCTCTCTCTCTCTCTCTCTCTCTCCTCTCTCTCTTCTCTCTCCACACACACAACACCACACCACACCACACACACACACACACACACACATACCCCACCCCTTCCTCCCCCCCCCCCATTCTGCAGTCCCTTTTCCATTTGCACCCTTTACACACACACAACACACGTCACGCACCCCACCCCCACGCCCCCCGCACGCACGAACAACCCCCACACAACACACACAACAACAACACAAAAAACACACACACACACCCCTTTCCCTCCCCCCCCCCCCCCCCCCCCCCCCATTTTCAGTCCTTTTCCATTTGCATCCCTTTATCTGTGGGGAAAATAATTATAAATTAGGTAAATAGCGGGCACCCACTTTAAACAGATTATTCGTCTCTATTTAAATTTTGTTGCTTTAAAAAGACATGTAAATCATTAAACCCCTTTCGTTAATTTTGGGAAAGGGTTTTTAATCCAGGGGAAAAATGTAGTTGGCCCGTGCTGTTAAAAAAAAAATAAAAAATGCTTTTTTTTGTCAACATCTTCATATTTTACATTTCACACAAAAAAAGTTAAATTCGATGTTGGGCCAAACAGACAATTAAAATTCAGTGCATTTGTAAGGTGAAAGAATGTAAATGCTAGAAGGTGCAAAGGAACTAATGGGGTTTTTTCATGTTTCATGGACGAGTTACCTTTTGAAGGGGATTCCATTAAGGAGGGCAGACATCATTTCACCATTCTTTTCGGGTTTTTTCTTACTTCTGGGAAAAGATTCAGCTCCTTCAGTGTCGATCTCCCAAAATATTGTTTTCTATCGCTATGGGAAAAGGGGTTTATGACATGAGGAAAAACCACTGACCGAGGGGAAAAGGGTGTTACGACGGGAAAGACTGTAAAACCGGGGTTTTTCCCTTTAAAGTGCACGAACCTCATTGGGGGAAAGCTCGGCCTTGTCTGGAGTTTTTACTGTCATCAATGTCAGATGAAAAGAACGAGTGGGCTGCGGACGCACACGGCAGGTGCTTGCGGTGGCGTTTTTCGTGATGGGGGTCTACATCATGAAATATGGGGGTACATCCCTGGGGGCGCTCCCCCGGAGGTTCTGTCGTGTACATCCCCTGGCCCGTACACAATGGCATCTGCCCGGGGAACAAATTTGCCCCCCGACCGTAATGGGAAAGCCCCGTGCGTGCCCAGGAAACAGCCCGACTTCCCAAGGGTGGTGCGGATTTCTCCCCCGGGTTTGTTCGGCAGTTGACAACAGTACTTCTCTGGGCCCAGCACCTTCGGGCCTTTTGCTTTCTTTTTCATGTATCTCCCGATATTGATTTTTATCCTGGCTTTGATTTCCATCGGCTTATTCCTAGAACCCCTTTACTATTTCAGTCTTCACCTGGTTACAATTGTGAGAGCTTCAATATCTTCAAGCGGTAGCGGAGGAGACAAATTTTAAATTCCATCATGACAAGATCGTGGACACTACCAAGGTCATCTCCAGGAAATGCCCTTCTTTTAATCCTACTGATGCCAACTTGTTACGGTTTTTCATGATAATATAGTCGGTCTGGCTTGGATAACCGACTGTTAGGGGGGAGTGCCAAGTGTTAGTAAAAATCATGGGCTTATCTCCGGCAAAGTCCAATGGGCGTGGTCCCCTATCATTGTGCTATCACACTTCATACATGGTACTGAAATTAAGGTTCAAAAGATGCTTCAATGGCAATAGGAAGTATTTATCCATATTGTGTGAAAGAAGTATACCGGGGTTAGCATGAACACACAGAATGACTTTTTGTATGTCACGATGCAGATGAAAATCCGGGACGATTATCAACCGCCCCTGTGTAAATGGCTCTTGTGATTTGCACCGGGGGGTATGACAACTGCTTACTTCAACCGCTGCAGTTTCAGTTTGCACCGTACAAATGACCTGTGGGATTTGAGTCGGGACGATTGCCAATCATACATGTGCAAAACGGAATTATTCACTCTAGCTAATAATAATGATAAGAAGAACAATATAATAATAATAATATCAATAATAATTCTTTTTATCATAACAATTATCATCATTATCATTGCCAATCATACATGTGCAAAACAGAATTATTCACTCTAGCTAAATGATAATGATAAGAAGAACAATATAATAATAATAATATCAATAATAATTCTTTTTAAACATAACAATTATCATCATTATCATTGTCTATCATACATGTGCAAAACGGAATTATTCACTCTAGCTAAATAATAATGATAAGAAGAACAATTAATAATAATAATATCAATAATAATTCTTTTATCATAACAATTACATCATCATCATTGCCAATCATACATGTGCAAAACGGAATTATTCACTCTAGCTAAATAATAATGATAAGAAGAACAACATAATAATAATAATATCAATAATAATTGTTTTTTCATAACAATTATCATCATTATCATTATTTGTTGTTGTTATGGTATAATTATTACTACTACACCTATTGTTACTATCATCATTCATCACCATTATCATTATAATTATTGTTGCTATTATTATTATTGTTATTGATGATGATGATAATGATGATGATGATGATGATGATAATGATACGATTGGTAGTATACGACATTAGGAAGAATGCATAACAAAAACACAAAAAAC
>JAFLJL010002272.1:7500-10000 GCA_018398815.1 Conus ventricosus | reverse complement strand
CGGCGAAAAACACCACCCTCCAGCTGCCGAGCACACCCCACAGACCCAACCACCCCTGCCCACGGACAGATGAAGACAGTGCCACTCCAGACACAGCCAAGCTTTCGCCATAACGGTCTTATGTGCCCTCAAGAGAGAATCCAAAGTTGTAGTCTTTCCCACTGTCAACAGGACTTTCCCTGTCGCTACATTAGAGGCAGACCGGTTCATCTCCAAAATGGCAGATTTGAGAAATGCCCACTTGAAGTTTTTTAAACAATGGCAGAAGTCACACGAGTACTTCTATAGTCACATAACTCACAATGGTTCAAGTTCAAGTTGTAATGTATAAGTGCTGTTAGCAGCATCAAGTAGTATTCAACAGAAAACATAAAAACACACATTTACAAAAAATAGTCATTCCTTGCTTGAAAACTGCATCGCAGGGCTCTTCAAATTTGCAGCACACCAGACTTCCAGTGGTAAGCCTGGTGTAGTGCTCCTTATCTGACCGTCCTAGCCTCTCCCTCCCACATGGCAGAGCAGGCCATAAATCAGTGTAATGAGGAAGGCAGACGTTTTTCCTCTACTGCTGGCCCTTATCTTTCACAGCAGGGAAGGGTATCAGCCAAGTGTACGGAGGTGGCCTACCCTCCTTCCTTTCTTAACATATCCTCTTTCTCAGCACAGTTGGTTAAAGCCGGGTGTTCCGCTGTTGCTCCAACACATAGGTAATCTTGCTCTGTGCCACAAGTGTTTTTTCGCTTTATCTCTGCTATTATGCAACATCACATCACCAGGTTTGGAGCTCTTGATAAGACCATGAAAAGACACACAATGCCACCAAAAAACCCAAAACCCAAAATTTGGAGGTAATCTGGTGTGGCTCTAATGTAGCGCTGTGGTCAGTGGGTCTTTCCTCACCGTCACTGGACCTTTCTCCAGGGTCAGCCTAGTTAAGGCAAAGAAGAAAAAGAAACACCCGAAGGTGCTGGGAGGACCCAGAGAAGCACTGTCTTCACCTGCCTTTAGAGCAGTCCTGTACCACCCTTGGAGGCATGCGCTGTGTTGACGATGGGGACAGGCACGCGCAGGACACTCCATTAAGATATCAAGGGACATAACTGCTCCAGAACAGAGGTAAATTAGACTACAGGATGCAGCTCATAACAGCCTTAAAGTAGCATCCCCCTGGGTGTACCAGCCCGTATTTCATGACTGCAGAGCCCACCGGCGAAAAACACACCCTCCAGCTGCCGAGCACACCCCACAGACCCAACCACCCCCGCCACGGACAGATGAAGACAGTGCCACTCCAGACACAGCCAAGCTTTCGGCAAATTAGTCGAACCCTACCTGTTTGTTCACTTGTTATTTTTCGAAATATAGCGGTTATTGATATCGCGCGAATCTGAACTACCCGATCTTTGTCACAGAGAACGAGGGGGCACCTCGGGCAGGGACATTAGAAAAATAAGTAAAGTGAGTGGAAAATGAAATCATCCACTGTTGAAATTCAGCTTCTTTCATTGTGTTTCTCTCTTTCCTTTTCTTTCTTTCTATCTGTCTGTCTGTCTTTCAACTTTTTTTTATTGCCTGCTTTCTTCTGTGTGTGTGTGTGTGTGTGTGTGTTTTGTGTGTGTGTGTGTGGTGTGTGGGGTGTGTGTTGTGTGTGTGCACGTGCGTGCGTGCGTGCGTGCGTGCGTGCGTGCGTGCGTGCGTGCGTGCGGGTTGCGTGTGTGTGTGTGTGTGTGTGTGTGATCTCGCCTCCCCCTCCCATCTTCGTCCCCTCTCTCTAGTGGCTGTCGTCCCAAGAGAGTCATGTCATCTCCTCTATACCCCCTGGCAGGTTTGTCCTGCCGCAGCCCCAGAAAACATACGCACGGATAGCAATCAGTATCAGGTCGTTACCAGGCAACCTGCTGCCCAGTCACTTCGGTCATGTTTCGGTAATGCTTGTTCCGATCCATTCTGATGCAGAACGTCACTGGCTAAGCACCATTAGTTAGTTTGTTGACTCGCTAGCTGGCTAGCTACTAGTCAGTTGGATATCTAGTTATTTAGTCAGTCAGTCCATTGGCTAGTTAGTTAGCTAGCTACCTAGCTGGCTTGCTAGTTAGTTAGCTATTACCTAATAAGCTAGTTTTGTTGGTTAGTTAGTCAGCTAGTTGGTTAGTCAGCTAGTTAGTCAGCTAGTTAGTTAGTCAGCTAGTAAGTTAGTCAGCTAGTAAGTCAGCTAGTTAGTCAGCTAGTTAGTCAGCTAGTTAGTCCATTTAGCTAAGTACTTGGTCAGTCAAACAATCACTGCCCCAGTCAGGCAGTTCGCTTGTTCATTAATTTGTTCGTTCCTTCGTTCGTTCGTTCCTTCGTTTGTTCCTTCGTACGTTCCTGGTAAATTGGTCAGTCAGTCAGTCAATCAAAAAGGTATTGAAAAGAACCTGCTTCAGCCATCTTCTTGCTGGCTGTGTTTGTTGGGGTCTCAGTGCCTCTCTCCCTTTCCCACCCCCACCCCCCCCCCCCC
>JAFLJL010002272.1:0-2500 GCA_018398815.1 Conus ventricosus | reverse complement strand
TTTAAATCTAGCCTCAGTTACTCCGGTCGTTGTTTGTGGAATGACCTAGTGTCTTCATTTAATGTAATTTCTAGTCTACAACGTTTTCAAAAAACAATACTTCTCATATCTGACGCTACGCTTCCTAAACAGTGTGACTAATGAAAACATCATATAACCTTCTTTATACGTTTTTCCAAATTATTGTATGGATTCAAGTACAAATGATTTTTAAATGTATCTGAATGTTCCCTCTGTGTTCCTTCGTTACCCCTTCTCTATATCTTGTCATGACATACTGTTCACCTGTCACCTTTCATTGACGTCCTTCATTTCTCTTCTTTTCTTCTTCTTCTTCTTCTTCTTCTTCTTCTTTCTATTTAAAAAAAATGTATTTGCAAAGTTGTTTACTGTGTATGTGTGTGTGTGTGTGTGTGTGTGTGGGGGGGGGTTATGTGGTTGTGTGTGTATTTTGTGTGTGTGTGTGTTTTGTGTGTGTGTGTGTGTGTGTGTGTGTGTGTTGTGTTGTGGTGTGTGTGTGTTTTGTGTGTGTGTGTGTGTGTGTGTGTGTGTGCGTTGTGTTGTGTTGTGTGTGTGTGTGTGTGTGTGTGTGTGTGTGTGTGTGTGTGTGTGTGTGTGTGTGTGTGAAAGGTTGACTGTCATATTTTTGGATTGCCTTTTGTATTTCAGGCGAGTATTCTTTTCACTATTTAGATGGTTCGTTGATTTTGAAGTCACATATTGTCATTAGTATTTCTGCTTCATCGAGGGCAAGATGCAAAAAAGCCTGTATTGTGCTTGTTCTTTATTCCTCATTAAAAAGATTCGTTAGTTCGTTCGTTCGTTCTCTCTCTCTCTCTCTCTCTCTCTCTCTCTCTCTCTTTCTCTCTCTCTCTCTCTTCTCTCTCTCTCTCTCAAGAAAGAAAGAAAGAAAGAAAGAAAAGAAACACGAAAGAACGACAGAAAGAAATGGGAAACAAATCTGGGATCGGCATTTTTCCTTTGAACACTCTCTGTAAGTCTAAAGTGATTAGCGCACGATGAACAAGTCCATAACAACCCGCCAGCAGCCGCATTCAGTAAATTTACTCACAGCGCTGACTGACTAATTGACATCACGTTCGCCAATGAGTCCATTTACTGTCGGGCGGTATTTTTCCATCAACTTCGCTTGTGTGACCTCTATGTCCGGTTGAACAGCTTCGGTGCACTTCTCACCCAATCCCAAGGCAGCAATTATGGTGGACAGTAAATATTAGGGCATGCTGGGTAAACAAGCGTCCAAGAGGACAAAGAAGAAGAACGAGAAGGGAAAGAGAAGGATAAGGAAGAGGAAATTTGAAGAAGAAAAAAGTGTGGGTGGGTGGGTGGGGGGGGGGGGGGGGGGGGGCAGGAGAAGAAAAGGAGCAGGAGTAGGTGGGAAGGAGAAGAAGGAAGAGGTGAATGAGGAGGAAGAGGAAGAGGAAAAGAAGAGCACAGAAAAGAAAACTGAAGAAGAAAACACACGTGGAAAAAGAAGAAGAGGAAAGAGAGGTGTGTGTGTGTGTGTGTGGGGGGGGGGGGGGCGGGGGCGGGGGGGAGACAGAAAATGTAGAGGAAGTAGAACACAAAAAGGAGAAGAAAAAGGCTAGTCAGATGCAAAAAGTAAAGAACATATAAAGAGGAAACAAAAATACCGCAGACAAAAGGAAAAAGATCGTGAAGATAAAGAGGAAGACTTATAAACAAAAGGAGACAGAAAGAAAGAAAAGAGGAAGAGGAAGAAGAAGAAAAAGAAGAAGAATAGCAGTAAACAACAAGAATAGATAGATAGATAAATAGACAGACAGATAGACAAGAGACAGACAGGCAAATGAAAGATAGATAGATAGATAGATAGATAGATAGATAGATAGATAGATAGATAGATAGATAGATAGATATGTATACCCGACATGCATATAGACAGATAGGTGGCGAGAGAGAGAGAGAGAGGAGAGAGAGAGAGAGAGGGGAGAGAGAGAGAGAGAGAGAGACAGAGACAGAGAGAGACAGACAGGCAAATGAAAGATGGATAGATAGATAGATAGATAGATAGATAGATAGATAGATAGATAGATAGATGATAGATAGATAGATAGATAGATCAATGGATGGATGGATGGATGGACTGATTGACTGATTGATTGACTGATTGATTGGATTGAATGTGGGCTAAATACCACCCGGAGGAATTGTCTTTTTGTTTCAAAATTTTTTCTGTCATTTTCAAACTAAATCAAATACAAACGGCAAAACAAGCGTTCAAACATCACTACATGCAAACATGATCTGACAGAAGAAAAATACCAATGATGTCTTAAGCGCCATACGTGAAGTAACAGCGAGACAATACAGGCATCTGGAACAAGTGTGGGCAACAACGTGTCTGTGACAACGGACACATCAGTCAGGAAAAGAGTTTGGGTTTTCCTTTGAACCAGGCGGCAAATGAGTACAAAACCTCCCAATCCCCCTTTTCCTACGGAAACTGAACGCCCCA
>JAFLJL010002271.1:152137-182035 GCA_018398815.1 Conus ventricosus | reverse complement strand
CACTATCCCACTCGCACCTTTATTTACAGTCTTCAAGTTGAATCTCAGCATTTACTATTTTCTGCTGGGGTCAGCCTACCTTGGCGTCAAGTCATCAATTACTCAAAATAGAAAGAAGCTGAGATTGCCACTTCCGAAATTCAAGGGGGTCCCAAAGCCAAAGTCGGGATGAACCCCAACCAGCACCGCCCCTTCTTGAAACTCTTTTGCTTTTTAATTCTGTAACCCTAAGCCACAAACTAAAGTACATGAAAATAGAAAAATTTTCGCTGATGTTGTCACAAGGAGCCACTGTGGCTCGGTTGGTTTGTCACAAGCTTGTGATCCATCACTTTGCAAACTATGGGTTCAATTCAAACTAGTTAGACCCTAGGAATTTACTCTTTATTTTCCCAATTCCATCCAGGTGTAAATGGGAATCTGACATGATCAACTTGGGAAAAAACGTCCCCCAGGAAGGATGAGACTTAAAACCGAGGCCCCGTTTGAGAACCCATGCACAAAAATGTTACGCACACATGAAAGCCCATTCTGATTCAGTAGTTGGCCATGTTGTGCCAGTGAAAATAGAATGGATGACGCACATGGATTTGCTGTCTGAACGAAAACTATGGGTGAGGTGCAGAACAAACATCCTCAAGTGGAAGAGGAGGAAGAAGCAGCTAAAACTTTGGCATCGGACTACTGCATAGTGCCTGGCTGCTGACACGCCCAGTACTGGGGCTGTGAAATTTGGTTGTGCCGGTCGGGGTTTGTTCCCGGGCGCTGCTCCGGTAGCCGGACTGGCCTGGCTCAAGTCATGAAACGTCGAGAAGACTTCTACTTTTAATTCAACTTTTTTTTTTTTGCGTTCCGTTTTAGAACGCACAACGCTGCATAAGTATCTAGGGCCTACTGAGACAGCGCAGTGTTACGAGTGTAATACTGAATCGAATCTAACGATTCGATTCAGATGGCAGTGACAGAAAGATTAAATTTAAGCTTGACGCAATAATAATAATATAAACATGCACACACACATAAAGCCCAAATTTACAAGAAATAACTTACATCTTGTTGTTGTCGAAGGTCTCCGTCTTGAACCAGGCAAACTCTACAACACTCGTGGCGAAGTCCACACATCCGCCATTTTGGTGATAATCCTTACGAACCCCAATCTCATTAAACATCGAGATACGGACGTTCCATGTTTCAGTAAACAAAACAAGTATCAGTGTCAAAAATCATTGCCAGACACAAAATTTTACCATTATTTAAAGTTTTAACTCCCTAGAGTGTTAAAACTTTCCAAGCAAATTGAAAGGAGGTACGAAAGGAATGATCGGATTTGGCCCAGATTTTGGTCTCGTTCAATGCTCGCTTTCTCAAGCGACGATTGAATTCTAAAACTAGCTTGAGTGTGCGTATATCTGGCAAGATCGACGGTTTACAGAAAAGACTTACAAAGCCCTTTTGTTCTGTTTTTCAAAATATACTGTTCAAAAAAAGAAACGCAAAATGCCAAGCTGCCGATTTGAAACACAATTTATTGAAGCTCAGTGTGACAACACGTTTAATGTGAAAATGACAAAAACAGGTCATCAGTAGGACAGAAGTTTCCCCTGTAATGATGTGGTAAAGAACCAGCCCCAGACCCTCAGGGAAATCGCCAGGCCGCTTCCAAAGTCAGTAACGGGTGTGACCCCCTCTGGCTGCAATGGTAGCCTGGCATCTGCGGGGCAATGAAGCAATAATGTTCCTGATTGTCTGCTGTGGGATGACCGCCCACTCGGCCTGCAATGCCCGGAACAGTTCATTTGGAGTCGCTGGGGCGTTGGCCCTCACTCTCAGGCGTCTGTCCAAAACGTCCCAAACGTGCTCAATAGGATTCAAATCCGGGGAAGAAAAGGGCCAGGCCAGGGTGTTGATGTTGTTGGCGGTAAAGAAGGCTGTGGTCAGGCGTGCTGTGTGGGGCCTGGCGTTGTCCTGCTGGAACACGGCCCTGGGAGTGGCCATTAGAGGCAGGACGTGTGGCTGAACAATGACCTGGACGTACTGCTGGGCTGTCAGGTGACCTTCCACGCGCACCAGCTGGCTCCTGCCTGTGTTGCTGATGGCCCCCCATACCATGACATTGCCGCCACCATGCGGAGGTGCCTCGTCGACGCAGTTCTGCTGGTTGCGTTCATTAACCCGGCGGTAAACCCTTCGCCTCCTGTCATGGCGCTGCAGCAGAAACTGTGACTTATCCAAGAACCAGACGTGTCGCCAATGGTTCCTCAGTGTCCAGTGTCTGTGTTGCGTAGCCCATTGCAGTCTGGTCTGTCGATGCCGCCCCGTCATTACGTTGCCACGTAGGGGCCTGTAAGCCCTCAGCCCAGCAGCATGCAGCCTGTTCCGGACAGTCTGGTCGGAGATGCGACGGACACCAGCGCATGCCTGGACAGTGGACGAGGCCAGCAGGAAGCGATTGCGGAGATGTCTGAGCCGATAAAGCGGTCCTGGGCTGGCGTTGTGATGTGAGGTCGACCTGACCTCGGGCATCAGCTGATGACCCTGTCCTCTGGAAGCGAGTCCAAAGTCGGCATATGGTACTGGGGGAGACATTCAAAGCATGGGCCACATCAGTTGCACTCTGACCAACTTGCAAACGACCCAGGGCGTTTTCTCTCTGCTGGGCTCAAACGTGGCATGCTGTTTTTTGGTACGGTGTGCCTGCCGGTTGCCAAAATGACCCGGCTTTTATACTGCACTATGACCATGGTGTGTGTGTGTTCACCATGAGTTGGGCATGCTTTGCAGGCGAAACAACAGAAGCACAACCCAATGTTTGCACTGTCGCACCTGGCCCACAACACGCACGTGCACATAGTGACAACCTGAATCAATGTTATACTAGCACGTCGACGTTCGAGACATACATCAGGGGCGGTTTTTGGCGTGTTCTCAACTGTATGGTCCACCCCAGGTGGCAAAATTTCATTTTGCGTTTCTTTTTTTGAACAGTATAGTTAATGTGATGAAAGAAGTTCATGTGCAACTTTTTTTCAAAACAACCCCCCTTTTAAAGAAATATATTTGACCAAATAGGCTGGTAGCCATAAAACTCTTTATTGCAGTGGTTGCCCTAAGGTGAAGATCATTAAAACGATATTACTCTCCAACGGCTTATTGGAAAAAAGCCAAAATGTACCCAGACAAACTTAAGACAATGAATCCCCGATAGCGTATTGAAATAAGGCTGTATGCACGATTCCCTTCTCGTAGCAGGCCAAAACCTTAGGACGACCAAATCGCGGTTGTCCTAAGTGCGAAGTAATATAAAAACGGGTTTTTTGTCAACCATTGGTCGTCCTAAATACCCTTTAAGATATATATATATATATATATATATATATATGTGTGTGTGTGTGTGTGTGTGTGTGTGTGTGTGTGTGTGTGTGTGTGTGTGCTTATGGAAAGCGGATTTGGAATGCATTCAGCTAAGAAGGAAAAAGGAGTGGCCGCATAGCATATGCAACTGTAAGAATCGCTGATATTGTTTGGTTTTGACTTTTTTTTTTGTTGCTGTCCCAACCTCTGCCCGACCTCAGAGGCAGTGCACCCACGCCGTTCATTTCGACACCCCGTCCACAGCCACAGCCAGGTCGGCCCCGCCGCAGCCCCGGCACCGGCAATCCATAGGGAGCAGTCAATGTCAAGTCGTCTCAAGAGGCAACCCACCGGAGGAGACACTGCACTGCTGCCGAGTCACTTCGGTGGTGTTCAGTGGCGCCTGTTCTGATCTAACATACGCAGGACACCACCTACTAAGCCCCCTTCTGAAGACAATAATTGCTTAGTCGCAGAGCCGGCGTGAGTGAGCTCTCCCTCCGGAGGGCGCCACCACGTCCGTCCAACGACAGGTCCCATGGACTCGCCGATACCGGTGACCCCGACGGAACCAAACCAAGGCCACAGATGTGGAGAGGACATCGAAATTGAGGTCACCATGAGAGCAGGGCATGAAGGGCCACAGAATTTGAGACTTTTTTATGCTGATCGATGACAATGAGGATGATTAAGATGATGCTACGGATTTCCATTTCGGTCTGAGACTACATGACAGGGCTGTACTCCACGCTTCCTTTCATAATATATCCTGGCGTCAACCAGGCCCGAGAGATACAGGCACCTGCAGTGTTGGTCAGGAAATTTGAGCAACACTCTCAGAAACGCATCCATTAAGTAGATGAAACTCGACTGTGTGGTCCCAGTCTTTCCAACTGAGTCCGAAGCAAACTCAACTCTGGGTAGGAACCATTCGGGGCAGAAAAACCCACATGACTTCTGATGGGATTCAAATCCACGACCTCCCAGCCGGGAGTCCGCGACGCTAACCACTTCGCCATGGCGGCTGGTGGTTTTGACAACATGATTACTATTGACACCACACATATATTTCGTTTTACTACCAGCAAAATATCATCTCTCTCTCTCTCTCTCTTCTCTCTCTCTCTCTCTCTCTCTCTCTCTCTCTCTCTCTCTCTCTCTCTCTCTCTTTCTCACACACACACACACACACACACTTATATATATATCTATCTATATATATCTATCTATATCTATCTATCTATCTCTCTCTCTCTCTCTCTCTCTCTCTATATATATATATATATATATATATATATATATATATGTGTGTGTGTGTGTGTGTGTGTGTGTGTGTGTGTGTGTGTGTGTGTGCGCGTGTGTGTGTGTGTGTGTGTGTGTGTGTGTAGTAGGCATCCTTCAGTCTCGAAAGACTATGGAGTTGCGCTCTAGGTGTCTATTCTGGTACAGCAACGGGTGTGGCTGGCCAGTCCGATGCGGGAATGACAGTCCCTGTGGCAGAGGGCACAGATGAAGTCTGACGCTGGTCTGTCTGCCTGGGCTGCAGCCTTTCTTCTCATTCTCTTTTCCCCGTGCTGCTGAGCGAGTGTCTCTTCGAACTTGGAAAGACCTTTCTGCACAGTTTGTCTCCAGGCTGACCGTTCGAGGGCTGTTGCTTCCCAGTTGTTCTGGTCGATGTTCAAGGCTTTTAGGTCCCTCTTGCACACACGTCTTTGAATCGCAGCTGTAGTCTCCCTGTGGGACGTTTTTCCCTGCACAAGTTCTCCATAGAGGAGGTCTTTAGGGATCCGTCCATCATCCATGCGCACGACATGTCCAAGCCAGCGCATTCGTGTTTGTTTCAGCACCGTGTACATGCTGGTGCATCCGGCTCTTTCCAGGACAGTGTTGTTTGGGACCTTGTCCTGCCAAGTGATGTTCAGAATGCGTCGGATGCTACTCATATGAAAAGCATTGAGCTTTCGCTCTTGTCGGGCACGCAAAGTCCAAGACTCGTTGCCATACAGGAGGGTGCTCACGACGCAGGCTCTGTAGATCTGGACCTTTGTGTGCTCAGTCAGCTTGCTGTTGTTCCATGCTTCTTAGTCAGTCTGGTCATGGTGGTAGCTGCCTTGCCGATGCGCCTGTTGAGTTCTGCGTCGAGTGAGAGGGTGTCTGAGATTGTTGAGCCCAGATAAACAACGTCATGGACGACATCCAGTTCATGGTCATTGATGCTGATGACTGGGGGAGAGTCAACATCCTGTCCCATGACCTGTGTTTTCTTCAAGCTAATGGTAAGCCCGAAGTCTTGGCAGGCATTGCTGAAGCAAGTCATGAGCTGCTGTAGGTCCTCAGCTGAGTGGGCGGTTACTGCTGCGTCGTCTGCAAAGAGGAAGTCCCGCAGGCACCTCAGCTTGACTTTAGTCTTGGCTCTTAGTCTGGAGAGGTTAAGAGCTTTCCGTCTGTCCTGTTCGGAGGTAGATACCTTCAGCTGCAGGACCACGTGCGTGTTTCAGCATCACAGCAAAGAAGATTCCAAACAGGGTGGGAGCCAGGACGCAAACCCTGTTTCACTCCGCTCCGTATGTTGAAGGCAGCTGATGTTGAGCCGTCAAAGACGACAGTGCCTTTCTATGCCACTTAAAAAAAAGACAGTGCCTTTCATGTCTTCGTGGTAGGATCTGATGATGCTGAGAAGTTTGGGTGGACATCCAATCTGGGGAGGATCTTGAAGAGGCCATCCCTGCTGACCAAATCGAAAGCCTTTGGTGAGGTCGATGAAGGCAATGAAGAGTGGCTGCCTTTGCTCCCTGCATTTCTCCTGAAGATGTTTTAAGGGGAAGATCATACCTATAGTGGATCTGTTGGCACGGAAACCACACTATGATTCAGGATAAACTTGCTCTGCAAGTACTTGGACCCCTCTTCAGTACTACTCGTGCAAAAGACTTTCCCAACGATACTAAGGAGAGATATGATACGGGCACCTCTGTTCTCTGGAGAGATATGCCACGATAATTATTGCAATTCATATTTTATAATATATATATATATATATATAGATCAGTATATTTAAAATGCCTTTAAAACAATTTTTTGAGTGCTCAACCCCTTGGGGAGCAACATTAGTTAAAACAAGTTAAAAGAGGAATCTTAAAACTATCTACAAATTTGTTTCGAGCGTGTTGCGCTGTCATCAGGAGATATATATATATATATATATATATATATATATAATATATTTAATATATATATATATATATATATAAATATATATATATATATATATATATATATATATATATATATATATATATACATAATATATATATATATATTATATATATTATATATATTATATATATATATTCCCTCCGGGGGGTTGCGACCTTGTCGTGGTCGGAGGGTTTGCGCGGTCCAGTGATCCCTTAGGCTTTGCTGGCGGGGGCATCAATACTTGGGAGATAGGCTGGTTTTTTCACACTGCTTGTAGGCCTGAGAGGTAAAGATGCTGTATGGCCTAAGCGTATACGTGGTAAGGAGTTGATGCCCCTGGTAGGGCTTCCCCAAATGTCAGATAGGCTAAGGGTGAGGATCCTGACTAAGAGTAACCCGCCTTTCTCCTTTTCCTTGTTTTCTGCTCCCTTATTTGGCCCTTTTCTATCTTCGTCTCCCCTTCAAGTCTTCTTTTCCACACTCCTTTCTCTCTGTGGTCTCCTTAAGATCCGCCGTGTTTGCCGTGCGGTGCGACCTGTGTCGGAGGGGAATGAGATCCTGGTGATTGAGAGGGCCAGCGCTCTCAACACATCACTTTGGCTCGGACCTCTCCTAGACAGGGAGTACACTTTGGCCTGGGTGTACTAATCGGCTCCCCTTCTTGGGGTTGGGTCAAGACAGGCAGTTCCCCTGCTGGCCAAGTAAACCCCTGCAGTGCTCAGCTCTCTGTTCCCAGGAGTTGAGCATGATCAGGGGGGATTAGGGTTGGTGGCTTCTGTTTGTCGTATATCTCTCCCGAAGCCTGGAAGGGGTCAAGACATTGGGTTTCTTGGCCTGGCCCCTTAGTTGGACTCCAAGGTGGGTGGGTAAGGGAGGGATGAAATATAATAAAATACACATGGCTTTTTCAAACACATCCCCCCAAAAAGAGGAAGGCCAGCATCCCCTATTCAGGGGATTTCGATTCTGACAGCGATTCGGATATGGAGGTACGACAGAAGACAGGTTTTTGGGCTTCCTGGCTCGTTATGGAAGGAACGGAGCCAGAAAGACCCCTTTCAGCTTTGAGCCCTTTTGCTATCCAAAAGGGCTTTCAAGGCTTAGCAGGTGACCTCGGTCCATCAAGAGGTTGAGGAACGGCTCGTTTCTAATTCAATGTAAATCACAGAAACAATCTGAACAGCTGCTGAAGGCAACAAAGCTTGTGGACAGGGAGATCAGGGTGACTCCCCACAAACAGTTAAATTCATCGAAAGGAGTGATTCGCTGCAGGGATTTATCAGTGTTTCAGAGGCAGAGATCAAAACGGAGCTGGCGTCCCAGGGTGTGGCGGAGGTACGCAGGGTGACAGTAAAGAAGGGTGCAGAAAGAGTGGACACCAACACCCTCTTTCTGACATTCTGCAACCCTGTGCTGCCTCCGGTCATAAAAGTCGGCTACCTGATTGTCAGGGTTCAGTTATACGTTCCGTCCCCGTTGAGGTGCTTCAGATGCCAGAAGTTTGGCCATGTCAGAGACCGTTGTTCTGGGCAGGAGGTGTGCGGTATTTGCTGCAAGGCAACCCATGTTGGGCCGTGTAAAGATCCGGCACATTGTGCAAACTGCGGTGGCGACCATCCCTCCTCTTCCCGAAACTGTCCTCTTTGGATTCAGGAATCTGCAATACAAAGAGTTAAAACAGAAAAGAAGATCTCCTTTTTTGAAGCCCGGAAACAGGTTGTGGGCAGTCAGTCGCCGACAGCTTCTTCGTATGCTTCGGCCGTAAGAAAGTTCCTACAGTTCCAACTCGGTCAGTCTGCTGTCAGATGATAACTTTACGTTTTCGAAGACATTGCAAGGAAAAACTGTCAGCTCTGGTGGAAGCAGGTCCACCACCTCTCAACCCAAAGTGAATGCCCCTGGTGGAGGCAAAAACTTCCGCCACCCCTCAGACTGCCCAGCAGTCTACAACATCTGCTGCTGGGCATATTAAAAACCAGCACCCCCACCTCGAACTCCTCTGTCCAGTGCCCGTGCGGGCAGGGGAGTTCAACCCAGTGTGGAGATGGTGGAGATGAGGAAGAAACCTCCACCATCTCCCAAATCCAGACCTTCTTCACCTGTTGGCAAGTCTGCCAGCAGGTCTGAAGACCAACACGCCCAGTACAAACCTCAAATAAATTTACACCTTTAGCAACAGACGTTGAGGAGGAGATGACCTGATCCTCTCCTTTTCGCCCTCTGCACCATGGATAGTACAATATTCCATTGGAATATCCGTGGACTAAATTCCAACTTGAGGAGCTGGCAGCTTCTGTGTCAATCTATAAAACCTTCCGTCGTGGCTCTTCAAGAACTCAATTTCAAAGCCAGAAGACCTTTACTCTTTCTGGCTTTAATATTCTTTCAAAACCTGCACAACCATCCACGTTGGGACTGGTGGGCGGTGTTGCCCTTCTCCTACACAAAACTTTGCTGTATAGTCCTGTCGCTCTGTCTACCTCCCTTCAGGCTGTGGCTGCGAGAGTCACTCTCCACAAGACTGTGACAATCTGTTCCCTTATCTTCCACCTTCTGTCCCGGTTTGTCGTCAGGACCTTGTCAGTCTGATAAGAGAACTTCCTCGACCTTTTTTGCTGTTGGGTGACTTTAACGGTCACAATCCTCTTTGGGGTAGTGTCAGTACGTCATCCAGGGGTCTGCTAATTGAGGATGTCCTTTCGGATTTAGATTTGTGTTGTCTGAACGACGGATCTGCAACTTACCTCCACTCTTCCACAGGTTCACTTTCGTGTTTAGATTTGTCGGTTTGTGACCCCTCGCTGGTCCTGGTCTATGATGTGGTCTGTCCATGACGATCTGCACGGAAGTGACCATTTCCCTGTCCTTCTACAACCTGTAATAACTGAACACGTCTCTGTCTCTCAACATCTAAATTATAAGAAAGCAAACTGGGATCTATTTGCAGCCACTATTTCAAAAGAATTCCAGGACACTGATTTTCTTCAGAGTCCAGACCCAGCTGAATCACTGACTAACACTGTGATCAAGTGTGCTAAAACTTGTATTCCAGTGTCTTCCGATAAACTTCAAATGCCAAAAACACCCTGGTTCGATTCAGACTGCCACAAATTTCCAAAGTTAGAAAACGGGCTCAGCGTCAGTGTACCAACGACCTTCGGGTCCCAACGCTCGAGCCCATCAGAAACTCCGTGCCAAATCGAGACACCTTTTAAAATCAGTAAACATCGGTCCTGGAGAAGCTTCTGCTCCAGGCTGACATCGAAAACTTCTAAGAAAAAAGTGTGGAACATCATTAAAAAAATCAAAGGAAGAACACCTGTCCCACTGTGAACCATCTCAGTTTGCTGACTCTTTAATAACAGAGAAAAAAAGCAGTTGCTAATCTGCTGGCTTCAACCATTGAAAAGAATTCCTCCTCTTTTAACAAATCAGCCACTTTTGTCAAAAATAAAACCCTTAAAGAAAAATCACCCTGCAATTTTTCGTCAGACAACATGGAAGACTACAATCTTCCTTTACGTTAAACGAGCTGAAATCTGCCTTACTTTCTTGCAGCGATTCCTCTCCAGGTATAGATGAAATCCATTATCAACTGTTGAAACATCTTCCGCATGAAGGTCTGATCATCCTGCTACAGGTATACAACCATGTGTGGACTACAGGTTTTTTTCCACCCTCTTGGCGAAAAGCCTCATTATTCCCATCTCCAAACCTGGTAAAGATCTTTCTAATCCATCAAACTACCGTCCCATAGCTTTGACCAGCTGTGTCTGTAAATTGATGGAGCAAATGGTCAAAAGCTAGGCTCATGTGGAAACTGGAAACCGATGGCCTTTTGGCGAAAGAACAGTGTGGTTTCCGCAAACATAGGACTACGGTTGACATTTGATTCGTCTGGAATCTACACTTCGGAACGCCTTTCTGAACAAACAGCATGCAGTGGCAAGTTTCTTCGACTTGGAGAAGGCCTACGATACCACCTGGAAGTCGGGGATACTTCATGATCTCCACGATCTGGGTTTTCGAGGTCATCTTCCGCTTTTCATACAAATTTTTTGGCAGAACGACAGTTTCAGGTCCGGGTTGGCACCACTCATCTGAGTCCACGAGCAGGAGTTGGGTGTTCCACAGGGAGCATACTGTCTCCTGCTCTCTTTAGTATTAAGATTAACAACATTGTTCAATCAGTCCAGCAGGGTTCAGACTGCTCATTGTTTGTGGATGATTTCGCTGTCTATGCGACTGGAAGCCTGTATCCGAGTGTCCAGCGCAGGCTCCAGCTTTGCGTGGATAAAATCCATCGGTGGGCGGATGAAAACGGTTTCACCTTTTCTCCAACAAAGACACAGTGTATTCACTTCCATAATTTCCGTCAGTTTTTTTCCAGATCCTGAACTTCAAGTAGGGAAATCTCCCATTCCAGCTGTTTAAGAGGCCAAATTTTTGGGAGTCATTTTTGACCAGAACCTTAACTTTCTCAGCCACATCAAAAACCTCAAAACTGCTTGCCAGAAAGCACTGAATATTCTGCGGGTCGTAGCGCACACCGACTGGGGCGCTGATAAGAAAACTTTGCTGCACCTCTACAGAGCCTTTGTCCGTTCCAAACTGGACTACGGTTGTGCTGTGTACGGCTCTGCACGATCTTCTTACCTCAAACTCTTGGACCCTATCCACCATCAAGGGCTTCGTCTCTGTCTTGGAGCGTTCCGCACCATCCCTGTGTACAGCCTGTACGCAGAGGCGGGTGAACCTTCACTGTCCAACCGCAGGCTGAAACTGTCTTTGAATTATTATATCAGACTGTTCTCGGAACCAGAAAACCCTGCCTATGACTGTGTCTTTGACCCTCCGTTCCAAAGTAAGTTTGAAAACAACCCTAAATGTATTCCGCCGTTTGGTCTTCGTATGCAGCCCCACGTGCGGAATGCAGGTCTAGACCTAGGTGTAGTATCTGATTTTTCCAAGTTTCCCGGATCAACCACCGTGGACCTTTTTCACGCCAGAGATTCGTTTTGATCTTGCAGCTTTTCGCAAAGAGTCTACCAGCTCTCTGGGTACAAGGCATTGTATGCTGAGCTCTGTTTGAAATTCCCATCCTGTCAAAAGTTTTTCACTGACGGTTCCAAGTCTGAAGATGGAGTGGCCTGTGCAGCCTATTGCCCTGGGGCCCCTTTTCAGATACTGTTGGAACATATTCATTCAGATGCTTCTGTCTATTCTGCTGAACTTACTGCTCTGGTTTTGGCTTTGAAGATAATCTCACATTCTTCAAAGAGGGACTTTCTGGTTCTGTCGGATTCGCTGTCAGCTTTGGAGGCCATAGCTGTCCGCAACCTTCAGCATCCAGAACTTTTACTTTTTTTGGAACTTTTTAGCAAGTTGAAGGCGGACGGTTACAACATTACTCTTGCTTGGGTTCCTGGTCATGTTGGCATCGGCGGGAACGAAATGGTTGATCGTTTAGCCAAGAACGCCACAAGAGAGAAACTGTCCAACACTTATATCCCCTGCTCAGATGTGAAACCCAAAATTAACGATTATGTGAAAAGACCTCTGGCAGGAGGATTGGAAAACACCCAGACGAGTAACAAACTCTTTCAGATCCGTCCAAACCTTAAGGACTTCCTCCCATCCACGTCAGGAGGTCGTAAAGAGGAAACGGTTCTGTGCCGGCTGCACAAACCCGGGCCTTCGTATTTTACACATTCTTACCTTTTAAAGAGTGAAGAAGCTCCGTGGTGCATTCCATGCCATGCGCCACTCACAATGAAACATATTCTTTTAGAGTGTTGGGACTTGCACGATGTGAGACACAAGCATTTTACGGCGGAGTCCATGAAGATCCTGTTCAGGGATGTCCCGCCTGATGTGATCCTCGAGTTTTTGAGAGAGATTAACATTTTTCATTGATTTAAGATTTTACGGCAGAAAGATTTTTAACAAAGTTTCTGGTGCGTTTGTAGACGATGTCATTTAACGAGATGTGTGAAAGTTTGTTTTGTTTTTTTTTTTTTTTTTTTTTTGACTGGCGAGTTGATTTAACGTGGTGACAGCCCTGATATGGCCCTTTACGGTCGGCTGGTCTATAAGCAACATTATCTTATCTTATCTTATCTTATATATATTGAATTATAAACAAAGCTTGCTCTTATGTCTTAGATTGAAGAAATAGGGGGAGATAAGCATTCATATCTGCAGTGGTAGATGATTCTGCCTAACTAACAGTATGTGCTTGAGTGGGTGAATGGGGGGACAAAAAAAATGCTTCTCACAATGAACCTTCAGCAAGCTTATAGTCTCCAAGGGGGAGACACCCTCCAATAGGGAGGGAAACTCACTAACATATAACTCCTGGTCATATACCGATATTTCGAAACTTGGTGGTTTCTCCTCAGTGACCGCGAAAGTGGTAATTTGACTCCTCTGCACATACTGTTAGTTAGGCAGAATCATCTACCACTGCAGATATGAATGCTTATCTCCCCCTATTTCTTCAATCTAAGACATAAGAGCAAGCTTTGTTTATAATTCAATATTTCTTGCAGTCATTGCAACACCAAGCTGCTCTGTAAGTTGCTGGAACGGTGCTCGGTACTTATCCTTGGAATTTATTAGTTTGTTATATATATATTATATATATATTATATATATATATTTATATAATATTTATATATATAATATATATATATATATTATATATATATATATCATGAACAGTATTAAAACGTCCTTAAAAAATCTGAAAAAGCTCAACCCCTTGGGGAGCAACATTTGTTAAAAATATTTTAAAACTGAAGTGCTAAAATTCATCTACAAGCTTGTTTCAAGATACATGTATACATATCTCTCCTCAGGATGTCTCTTTTTTGTGGCACGCCAACGGTCTTTTATGGCGTACGGGACCTGATCTTGTCTCTGTGTGTGCGGTTTCGTTTGCTGCACGTGAGGTCTGTGTGTGTGTGTGTGTGTGTGTGTGGGGGGGGGGGGGGGGGTTCTTTTTTTTCCGGGCCTGTCAGGTGGAATGAGCTAGCAAAGATTTCCACTTGTGCCTGCAATTATTCACTATTTCTACGTTTGTGTTCAGAGTTGCTAAGTATGGTTTGCATTAATATTAACCATTTTTCTGTGGAACATAGTTGCATTTTTTTAAAGTATTGTTGTATGGTGTTGCTCTTTTTATGATTTTCCATGATATGCTGTAGTCTATTTTTTATCCGTGAGTTTCCAAATGTATTTACTCAGTTCTGTTTGATTTTTGCATTTTTCATTTTTAAATGACTGTTTATGGTTTGCGTATCTGGTTTTGAAAGTGTTTTCAGTAATCCCTATGTATGTTTCTTTTTCATTTTCTGGTGTTACCATAGCTTGGTATACAATATTGCTGTGAAGACATTTGTTGCTTAGGGGGCACTGTTCTTTTTTGGTGCAGTTGCAAGATGTCCTTTCAGCACCCTTCTCTTTTGTGTTGCTTTTCATTTTGTTAGATGAGTCAATTATGTTTTTGAGGTTGGGCATACATGAGTATGATAGTTTAATGGTGTTTTTGTTGAATATTTTGGACAGTTTGTGTTCTTTTGGAAATGATGTTGCCAAGATTTTAAAGAATTCTTTTCCTACATTTGTTTTTACTTGTCCATCATATGGTGGGTTGTACCATATGATCTTCCTTTTTCTGCTTTTCTTATTTCTGTTTGTGTTATTGTCTGGGCTATATTGTAGTTTGTGATTGTAACCACTTTTTTGTAATGCTTCTTGGTATTCTGTTGCTGCATTATTGAATGCATTTTCATTGCATGATAGGTTGGATAGTCTCTTGTTTATACCGTTGGGTATTGTTTTTAGTATAGATGGTGGGTGGTTGCTTTTGACGTTTACATAGATTGGTATGTCATTGGGTTTTTTTGTATGGTTTGTACACATTGTCATTGAGGTCTAATGTTATGTCTAAGTAATTCACTACTTTTTTTATTTGCTTCTATTGTGATTTTTAAATTGTGGTTTTTGAAGATTTTACACAATTCTTTTTTCTTGTTTTCAGTAGTTCTTGGGTTATTGTTTAATGCAGCAAGGCCGTCATCTCTGTACAAACCGACCTTTTTCCAAGTTGCTTTTGGATGTTGGATAGCATGAATAGACCGACTAGTTCACATGTTTCGGCACAATCATACGATCCCATGGTTACATCAAATGTGGAGTTTTTGCTCGTTTTTTTTTTTTTTAATCCAAATTTCATTTCTGCTGTGGAGTAGGGTTTTCTTGGTGTGGAAAATAATCTCCATTTCTGACTCTGTTATTTTTGTGTATTTGTTGGTAAATTTCAAAGCTTTGGTGAGCAGTTCTTCATCTATGGATGGGTAGAAATCTACTATGTCGAATGTGATAAACACTGCATTTCTCTGTTTTTTTTTGAGTTCCTTAAACCATTGGATGACTTCATAGCTGTTTTTCCAAGGTTGTATTCGGTGTTTGATTTTACATCTTCTATAGCCTTTTCCAAAATTCTCTTGCTTATTTGGCCCAGTTCGGATTTGAATGGGTTTATTAGTCTACATGTTGGGTTGTTTTGGAAGTTGGGTTTGTGGTCTTTAAGCGTTATGAAGGCTTCTTTTGTTGCTGTTGCCTCTACCCTGTCGCTTAACTCCATGCAGTGTGCAAGCTCTTTTTCTTTTTTGCGGATGTTGTTGTATGTGGTTTTATCAGCTTTCTTGTAATTTTTCTGAATGTTTTTGTTTAGGAGTTGGGAGTATTTGTTTAATTCCATTTTGTAAAAATGGCTAGTTTTATCAGCTTTTACGAATATATTTTTATCATTTTGAATTTGTTTTATTTCATTTGCTAGCGATGTTTGGAAGTTGTTATTTGATCTCTTGAATTTTATGTTGGCTATCAGTCCCTTCATTTTCTCTTCAAAAGGTTTCATTTCATCTATTGTCGGAGGTGATCGCCATGATTTGAAGCCGTATGTGTTTTTGTCTTCATTCTTTGTATTTGGGTTTAGGAAGAAGAACGCCTTCCATCTCATGTTGCGTACAAATTTCTCGGTTTGTTCTATCAGTTTTTTAGTGTAGGTTTGTGGGTTTGAAAACAGTATGTTTTTAGTAGATTGCCTGAAGTTGATTTTCTCCATTTTAGATTTTGTCAGGTCACAGTGCTCAACGTGAGGAGCAATTATCATGAACAGTATTAAAACGTCCTTTAAAAATCTGAAAAAGCTCAACCCCTTGGGGAGCAACATTTGTTAAAAAATATTTTTAAAATGAAGTGCTAAAATTCATCTACAAGCTTGTTTCAAGATACATGTATACTTATCTCTCCTCAGGATGTATCTTTTTTTGTGGCACGCCAACGGTCTTTTATGGCGTGCGGGACCTGATCTTGTCTCTGTGTGTGCGGGTTTCGTTTGCTGCACGTGAGGTCTGTGTGTGTGTGTGTGGGGGGGGGGGGGGGGGGGGGGGGGGGGGGGGGGGGGGGGGGGAGGGGGTGTTTTGGGTTTTTTTTTCCGGGCCTGTCAGGTGGAATGAGCTAGCAAAGATTTCCACTTGTGCCTGCAATTATTCACTATTTCTACTTTTGTTTTCAGAGTTGCTAAGTATGGTTTGCATAATGTTAACCATTTTTCTGTAGAACATAGGTTACATTTTTTAAAAATATTGTTGTATGGTGTTGCTCTTTTTATGATTTTCCATGATATGCTGTAGTCTGTTTTTTTATCTTTGAGTTTCCAAATGTATTTACTCAGTTCTGTTTGATTTTTGTATTTTTCATTTTTAAATGACTGTTTATGGTTTGCGTATCTGGTTTTGAAAGTGTTTTCAGTAATCCCTATGTATGTTTCTTTTTCATTTTCTGATGTTACCATAGTTTGGTATACAATGTTGCTGTGAAGACATTTGTTGCTTAGGGGGCACTGTTCGTTTTTGGTGCAGTTGCAAGATGTCCTTTCAGCACCCTTTTCTTTTGTGTTGCTTTTCATTTGTTAGATGAGTCAATTATGTTTTTGAGGTTGGGCATACATGAGTATGATAGTTTAATGGTGTTTTGTTGAATATTTTGGACAGTTTGTGTTCTTTGGGAATGATGTTGCCAAGATTTTAAATGCCGCACAAGCCTCTGTTCTCTGGTGACTGATCTGTTGAAAATTCTCATCTGATTGCTTAATGCATCGTCAGCTTGGTCTCTGGTGACTGATCGGTTCAAATAGTTATTGTCATCTGATTTGCTTAATAATTCAATGTCAACTTACGAAATTCGTTACTTTTCATTACACATTATGTACCCACCTACTGTACATTTTGATATAAGGAACTCGGTATAGGTAGTGAATTATAGCGTTGTGTGCCCTCATACTCTTTATGATGATACGGGCACCTAGGGAACTCGGCATAGGTTGTGAATTATAGCGTTGTGTGCCCTCATACACTTTATGATGATACAGGCACCTAGGGAACTCGGTACAGGTAGTGAATTATAGCGTTGTGTGCCCTCATACTCTTTATGATGATACGGGCACCTAGGGAACTCGGTACAGGTAGTGAATTATAGCGTTGTGTGCCCTCATACTCTTTATGATGATACGGGCACCTAGGGAACTCGGTATAGGTCGTGAATTATAGCGTTGTGTGCCCTCATACTCTTTATGATGATACGGGCACCTAGGGAACTCGGTATAGGTAGTGAATTATAGCGTTGTATGCCCTCATACTCTTTATGATGATACGGGCACCTAGGTACTTTCAGAAATCCATTCACTGAAAGATAAGGGAAGCCAAAATTAATGGTTGTTGTAATTCAATAACTTTTGCATCCAGTGTGTTCGTTTTGTGGGTCTGTCTGTCAGTTCATTTTTTCTCTCCCCCTCTCTCTCTCTCTCTCTCTCTCTCTCTCTCTCTCTCTCTCTCTCTCTCTCTCTCTCTCTCTCTCTCTCTCTCTCTCTCCCCTCTTTCTCTCCCTCCTCTCTCTCTCTCTCTCTCTCTCTCTCTCTCTCTCTCTCTCTCTCTCTCTCTCTCTCTCTCTCTCTCTCTCTCTCTCTCTCCCTCTGTCTCTTGCTGTCGTTCTCCTGAAAAGAGAAATGTGTGAATATGTTGTGTTTACTTCATATTTTACTTTCATTGCAGAAGAGGACATAGATGATGGACTATCAGGTGGAGAGATAGCTGGTATCACCATCGCCTGTATTGTGTTCGTTGCAAGTATAATTGGTAAGTTGGATTCCCGTGTTATCAGACACAAATTTTCTCATGTGTTATACGAAACAAATTGTTGTAAGTAAATACAAAAGCAAAGAATGTGAAATGAAAGGGGCCATAATAATGAAAAGAAAAGAAGGCAAAACACTGAGTGAATCTTTGAAGCTGTCCAACTAAATAGGCTGAACACACCCAGACGGACACAAGAGACTGAACACACCCCAGACGGACACTGGAGACTAAACACGCCCCAAACAGACACAAGAGACTGAACGCGCCCCAAACAGACACAAGAGACTGAACACACCCCAGACAGACTCAAGAGACTGAACACGCCCCAAACAGACACAAGAGACTGAACACACCCCAGACAGACACAAGAGACTGAACACGCCCCAGACAGACACAAGAGACTGAACACGCCCCAGACAGACACAAGAGACTGAACACGCCCCAGACAGACACAAGAGACTGAACACGCCCCAGACAGACACAAGAGACTGAACACGCCCTAGACAGACACAAGAGACTGAACACGCCCCAAACCGACACAAAGCCATCTGAGTTTCAGTTGCCATACTGGCAGTTGAAATGTCCACGGGAAAAAAAACAAACACAAACGAACAAAAATTCAAATCTTTTTGGGAAGAAAGAAAATGGTGTTCTAAGGCAAAGGCTTAATACACACGAGCAGTGTCTTCATCCTCTGGCAAACAATAGACCTCTTGATCCTGTTGATTTACTTGAGGCAAACAATGAGCCTCCTGATCCTGTTGATTCCCTTGAGGCAAACAATGAGCCTCCTGATCCTGTTGATTCCCTTGAGGCAAACAATGAGCCTCCTGATCCTGTTGATCCCCTTGAGGCAAACAATGAGCCTCCTGATCCTGTTGATTCCCTTGAGGCAAACAATAAGCCTCCTGGTCCTGTTTATTTACTTGAGACAAACAGCAAGCCTCGTGATCCTGTCGATTCAGTAGAAGCATGATTTACTTGAGGCAAACAATAGACCCCCTGACCCTGTTGATTCACTTGAGGCAAACAATTACCGTCTGGTGATAATCGATTCCTTTGAGACGACCAATAGGTTGCCCAATAGTAGGCCTATGGATTCTTTGAAGTAAGCCGGTGCTTCCTGATCCTGCAGATTCACTTGAAGAAAAAAAAAATGCAAAAGCATATAAACGTACTCCCAGTTTATCCTGAATACGCGTGACATATTCCATAAAGAGGAAAACCCGTCTTGGGTTGGTGTAACCGTTAGTAATGGCTATTCTGGTAAACATCAGCCATCATCTGTGACCTATAATGAACATACTTACAAATTTTAAGAAAGATCGGCAGAGAACTTTCTGAGATTTTCCATCAAGAAGAAAACCATTATGGGCCAGTCGTAAAAGCTATAACCGTAAACTTAAACATCGCCATCATCCGTTCCCCGTAATGAACATACCTACAAATTTTCAAAAATTAGCGGTATGTTCACTGTGGATTACGGATGATGCCCGATGTTTTAGTAACGGCTGTAACAGTAAACTAAAACATCGGGCATCATCCGTAATCCATAGTGAACATACCGATGATTTTCAAAAAGATCGGCCAAGTACTTTCCGAGATATTCCGTAAAAAAGAAAAACAGTTACAGGCCGTTACAGCCGCTTGTAATGGCTATAACGGTAAACTAAAACATCCGGCATCATCCGCGACTCATAATGAACATACCTGCTAATTTTCACAAAGATCGCCAAGTACTTTTAGGTATTCCATGAAGAAGAAAAACCGTTACAGGCCGTCACAGCCGTTAGTTACGGCTATAACGGTAAACTAAAACATCGGGCATTATTCGTAACCCATAATGAACATACCTGCTAATTTTCACAAAGATCGGCAAGTACTTTCGGAGATATTCCATAAAGAAGAAAAACCGCTACAGGTCGTTACTAACGGCTGTAACGGCTATAACGGTAAACTAAAACATCCGGCATTATTCCTGACCCATAATGAACATACCTCCAATTTTCAGAAAAATCGGCCGAGTACTTTCGGAGATATTCCATAAAAAATGAAGAACCGTTACAGGCCGTTACAGCCGTTAGTAACAGATATAACGGGTAAACTAAAACATGGGGCATCATCCGTGACCCATAATGAACATACCTGGTAATGCTAACAAAGATCGGCCTAGCACTTTCGGAGATATTCCATAAAAAACAAAACCGTTACAGACCGTTACAGCCGTTAGTAACAGAAATAACTTGACTTGACTTAGTCCTCTGAATTTTCTGGGGAACATAGGGCCGCAACCACACACTTCCAGCGGACACGGTTTTGGGAGATCTTCAGCTCGGCCCAGTCATTCCGGCGGCCTTCACTTCCGCGTCAGTACTCCTTCGCCATGTCTGTCTTGGTCTTCCCACTTTTCGTTTGCCCTGAGGGTTCCATTCAAGGGCTTGTCTTGTGATGTTGGATGGAGACTTTCTGAGGGTGTGGCCAATCCATCTCCACTTCCGTTTTCTGATTTCTATTTCTATTGGAACTTGCTGGTCTTGTTCCACAGTTCTGTGTTGGCAATAACATCTGGCCATCTGATGTTCACAATGTTTCGCAGACATCTGTTGATAAATGTTTGGAGTGTGTGGGTGTTTGTCTTTGTTGTTCGCCACGTTTCAGAGCCATACAGAAGGACAGATTTCACATTTGAGTTGAAGATTCTGATCTTGTTGTGGAGTGAGAGGGCAGAGGAATTCCAGATAGGCCGTAGCGTAGTAAAGGTGTGCCTGGCTTTATTGATGCGGCTCTTGATATCCTCATCTGTACCTCCATCTTTGCTGACCACACTGCCGAGGTAGACAAACTTGTCAACTTCAATGATGTTTCTTGTTGTAGTCGTAGTGGGTCTCGTTGCTGGTTGTTGACTCTCATGGCTTCTGTTTTCTTTGTGTTGGTTTGGAGGCCTGTCTTTCTGCTTCTTCTGCTACCCGGTGTAGGAGGCAAAAAAGACTTCCAGGAAAAAAAACACTGGAGTGCATTTTTCCTAGGAAAGAAACACTGCAATCTCGGAAGGGGAGTGTATACTCAAAGTGGAGATGAGAGAAGGTGGCTCGATCACACGGTTTATGCCCATTTGGTCTACTCCCATTTCGCCTACTCAGAAATTCCCATTGAGTACGTGCCAGTTTGCCGCGTGCCAGATTGCCGACTTTTGAGCACTCTCTCAGCCCTTCGGGCTTACGTTTCTTCAGCCTTCGGCATCAACCCCATAGCTTCGCTACGGCCTTTTTTGATGAGATCATCGATCAGACGGGAGTAGACTGGGACACAGCGAAGTAGACGAAATGGGAGTAGACCAAATGGGAGTGTTTTTTTCCCGCAGTGTTATTTTCCGCCGACACCGGCACAGCTTCTCTGTGCGTCTTGCTGTTTGTGGGAGAGAAGGCTGATGTCGTCGGCGAAGTCCAGGTCTTCCAGTTGCTTGGTGAAAGTCGACTGGATTCCTGTCCTCTTGCCGTCTGTAGACTGCCGCATTATCCAGTCAACGACCATCAGGAAAATTGTTGGCGATAGTAGACACCCATGACGGACGCCGGTACAGTGAAGGGCTTCGTTAGCTTCCCGTCGTGGACGACCTGGCATGTGGCATTCTCGTAGAGTTAAACTGATATAACGGTAAACTAAAACATCGGGCGTTATTCGTGACCCATAATGAACATACCTACAATTTTTTACAAAGATCGGCCAAGTAATTTCGGAGATATTCCATAAAGAAGGAAACCCGTTACAGGCCGTTACAGCCGGTCGGAACAGCTATAACAGGGTAAACTAAAACATCTGGCATCATCCGTGACCCATAATGAACATACCTGGTAATGTTCACAAAGATCGGCCTAGTACTTTCAGAGATATTCCATAAAGAAGGAAAACCGTTACAGCCGTTAGTAATGGCTATAACGGTAAACTAAAACATCGGGCATCATCCGTGACCCATAATGAACATACCTGCTAATTTTCACAAAGATCGACTAAGTACTTTCGGAGATATTCCATGGAGAAGAAAAACCGTTACAGGCCGTTACAGCCATTGGTAACGGCTATAACGGTAAACTAAAACATCGGGCATCATCCGTGACCCATAATGAACATACCTGCAAATTTTCAGAAAGATCGGCCAAGCACTTTCGGAGATATTCCATAAAGAAGAAAAACCGTTACAGGCCGTTACAGCCGTTAGTAACAGCTATAACGGTAAACTAAAACATCGGGCATCATCCTTGACCCATAATGAAGATACATAGAAATTTTCAGAAAGATTGGCCCAGTAGTTTTGTGTGGAGCGAGTGGTACACATTTTGACCACGGACAGACGGACGGACGGACAGACACACAGACAGCATTTCTTCGTTCCCATTCTAAAGTACTCCCTGTTCTATAAGAACTTGGAGTACAAAAAGAAACCGAGATTGTATCATTCGAAATGGAAGAGAAAACTTCCAAACGTCAGAAAAAAGCAGTCAAAAGGAGTAAAGAGGCAGGGACTAATGGAGCTGAATGGAGTAGGTTTGAACCTTTAACAGTGCATATGACGTTGCAGGCAGGGACCAGTGGAGCTTAATGGAGTAGGTTTGAACCTTTAACAGTGCATATGACGTTGCAGGCAGGGACCAGTGGAACTTAATGGAGTAGGTTTGAACCTTTAACAGTGCATATGACGTTGCAGGCAGGAACCAGTGGAGCTTAATGGAGTAGGTTTGAACCTTTAACAGTGCATATGACGTTGCAGGCAGGGACCAGTGGAGCTTAATGGAGTAGGTTTGAACCTTTAACAGTGCATATGACATTGCAGGCAGGGACCAGTGGAGCTTAATGGAGTAGGTTTGAACCTTTAACAGTGCATATGACGTTGCAGGCAGGGACCAGTGGAGCTTAATGGGGTAGGTTTGAACCTTTAACAGTGCATATGACGTTGAAGGCAGGGACTAGTGGAGCTTAATGGGGTAGGTTTGAACCTTTAACAGTGCATATGACGTTGCCACGGCTGAGAGTGCCGTCATCTGTTCTGTTTAAAGTGAGTACGTGCAATGTTTTTTTTTTTTTCCTGTGCATTATAATGAACGGCAAATGAAGCAAACTGCGGCGTTACTGAAACACGACAAAAACGCAGAAGAGCACACAAAACAAAGTGTGAAGTAACGACGATTTAATGCACGACACAAAACAGGACAAGAAATTTTCGGCAAAATGCCTTCCTCAGCGACAAAAAAAATACAGACATAAACATGCACAATACTCCCCTTGTGAAGCCAAAGTGGTGAATCATTATAATGAAGACAAAGTGTCCAACACTTTTAACATATTCTAACCACTCGTTCATGATTTTCGTACATTTGCATCCGTGATTGAAGCCAAAATTATTTCAGACAAAGACAGCTGTGTATTTTCAGTAAATGTAATCTTCTATCTCATTTTTGGGTTGATTTTTGCTTGGACGACTATCCACCATCAAATGGATGACTTTCACCCTGATGTTCTCATTGATCACTGATCTGTTCAAGGCTTTGTTGACATGCTGGATATGTTTATTACAGCTCAGGTTTGTCATCCACGACCCGTGCTTCTCGTCATAACTGAAAACAAAAACACGGAACTATCTTTTTATTCCATTGTTAACATAAAACTTCAATTGAGCTATGTCTCATTTCTCTCAGTTACAAATTGTCTTCAGTGTATGCAAAGTATAAAAAAGTGATTGAAATTGATTGCACAACGGAAGTTTCTTTTTCATCTATGACGGATGTTGAATATTTCCTAAAAAGGTTTTTTTTTAATCAACAAAAACAACAATGGTAATTAGTTTCCACAAACTTGTGAACTAGGGACAGGTGGTTGGAAATGAGGGGTGGGGTATCAAAATCAATTTTTAATTTTTTTTACCAATATTTGGAGAACCTATTTCTGTTCCAGGCTATAGTGCCTTTCTTCCAGATTCCATAACTGTTTTTAACGTAGAGCCAAAGACAAAGAGCTTCAAAACAATTCATAGTGTTATCACAGCTATCACAACACACAATGAAGAAACTGAGAGATTGGTGGAGCAAGTTTTCAACGTAAATCAAGAAGTATGTCAGGGCCTCCTGATTAGGGCTATGTTTGATAACTGTTGTAGGATCATGTCACGGCAGATCGTTGAACATGGGGAATGTGTTAGTGTCTCCAGACCTGATCTAACGATTTTAGAGGATAGTACTCACCTGACAGACTGACTAATGCGAGGAGTGTGCTAATGTCTCCTGACCTGGTGCTGTAAGGCCAACAGTTAGAGGGGTTGAATCACATGGCAGATGGTCATGCATGAGGTGTGTCAGCCATTTCTGACTTGGTGCTCTATCTGAGACATGTGACAGGATTGGAACCACTTGGCAAGGTGTTGCGGGTGAGGAGGTCGTCACTGCTTTGTGACTTAGTGCCATGTCTGAGACCTCCTAGAGATGTGAATCAGCGACCAAACTGTCGTGACAGTCCTCATTTACTGATAAACATGGGCCATTTAGGAGATGTGACATTGTGTTAGACACGTTAATCCAGGGAATTTGAATTGACTTAAACAGTCACACTGAAACATGAATTTTATAGATAAATGATGACACTTCCGTTTCATTTGGCTATGCTTTTTGCACTGAATTAATTAAAGAGTCTTTGACAAACAAATAAATTCTATATACTTACTTCAGGTTGACGCGTTGCTGTCACCCATTACCATGCAAATTGTTATTGTTAGGTTAACTCTGCAAATGTCCGCTATGGCTTGCTTCACTTGTTGCACTGTATTGAGAATTGACAGACCAACACATGAATGTGACAAACATATCCATCTACAAACTTTGGTTATATCTGCTTAAACGTGTTAGGTTGATTTTCTTCATGTCTTCAGTACTGTTGCTCACTGTGAGAGACGTTAAAGAATCGCACACACACCGCACCGATGCACGCACGCACGGACGCACGCACACACACACACACACACACACACACACACCACACACACACACACACACACACAACACACACACACACACACACACACAACACACACACACACACCACACACTCCCTCATTCACACACATGCACTAAACACACACACACACACACACACACCACACACACACACACACACACACACACACACACACACACACACACAGAGTCATTTACAAGAACATTCACACACACACACACACACACACACACACACACACACACACACACACACACACACACACACACACACACACACACACCATACACACACACACACACACACACACACACACACACACACACACACACACACACACACACCACACACATGCGGGCGCACGCGCGCGCACGCGCGCGCACTCACGCACGCATGCACGCACGCACGCACACACACACATATATACACTCCCTCACTCACACATGCACTCTCTCAATACACACACGCGTGGGCGCGCGCAAAACACCCACACTTACAAGAACATTCACACACACAGCGTCACTTATAGGGACATTCACACACACAGGCACACACAGGCACGCTCGGACGGACACGCACATCTATTCTCACACTTTTCCTCACATTCATCAGAGAGCTACGAAACAAATATCACGTATTTTCCTCTCAGGTTATGTCAAGTGGTGCAAAGCACGACAGAACTGGCGGGTGAGTATCAAACTGTTCCTTACCCATATTACAATAAAAACAGTAACATCGGGAAGCCCTGTATGCTCGTTTAGGTATTCATTCAGTCGTATTTCTCATTCCAAACAAGATTTGAATGACACTTTGATTCGTTCCAAACTATCTAAGAAATCATCTTAGAGTGAAGTGTTGCAGTTCTCTTCACCGAAGGTTTACAAAGGTTTACTACCATAATTTTTAAAAAATAACTATTTCACTCCCACACTTACATAAATCACATTTACGTGTGTATTATTACACCACCACCACCATGACCACCACCGCCATCACCACCACCGACGCACACACACACACACACACACACACACACACACACACACACACACACACACACACACACACACACACACACACACACACACACACACACACACAACTTCAAAAATAAAGAAAATATATCATTTGTGCACAATTACTTTTGTGCTCTTTTATATTGAAGATGAGAAAACTTTGCGGCAAACTGCTAACACATTTTTTTCAAAAGAAATAACAGACTGATCACATTCAGTTTTATAGATTACAAACTAGTGTCATTTATAATCTATACGAGAAAGTGTGTAGTGTACTGTTGACAAATTGAGGAATTTCCGTCCATCTGGCTTGTAATCATGAATGTAACGTGCATTGTGTTTGATCATATAGATCAGCGTTCGTGTGAAAGACGCTTTCCTACATACCTCTTTCTCTCAGCACATAATACTGTCTACACCATTTTCAGATATCAAATTACAGTAAACCTTCCAGTGTTTCTCCGACGTTACTTTGCTGTGTTATATGTTCAAGGGAGACCAACCTGCCCTCCCCAACGCAGTCGGAAAGGAGTGGCATTTCCCTGTCGTCTCAGCCCAGCCAGTCAGTTCATTAACGGAAGAACAACCAAGAAGGGCACAGGGGGCGACCACTACACAGACAGGGAAGCGCAAGACACTTGAGAGCTCTGCATCTTCACCACGAACAAGGCAGCTGCCCCGGCCCAGGGTCACAGACAACAACATTACAACCCCCCCCCCCCCCCCCCCCCGATCACTGACTCCTCTCCACAGTCATGCCATCACTTCTCTGATACCAGTGGAAAGAAACTCCTTTGCCACACATGGGCTTCAAATCCAAGCTTTCACATCCAAAACAAGCCAGACATTTCCACAGGAACCAGCGTTTGTGTCATTCTGAACAAGTGGAAGTGTCACCGTTTGATGCTGTCACACATCAGATACTATGTTTGCATGTTCCTTAGGTTTTCAATTGAACAAATGTGTGTTGCTTTGCTATGGCAGGAAAAGAATCTGTTCCTTTATTTCTTCTTCCTCTTTCATAATTGTCATGGGATTGTCACTCCACTTCATATTTCTGCGTTAGCTTTACTAAACGTATTTTGAACACATCTTTTCTTGCATTTTGTTTGTGTGTCTGTCTGTAAATGCGTACGTGCGTGCGTGTGTGCGTGCATGCGCGTATATATGTGTGTGTGTTGTGTGTACGCAAGTACGTCTTTCTTTCTCTCACCCCTCCTGTGTGTGTGTGTGTCAGTGCGTGTGAGTATGTGCACGTGCATGTATGCCTCTCTCTCTCTCTTTTTCTCTCTCTTCCCCCCTCCCTTCCTCCTGAGTGTGTGTGTGTGTGTGTGTGTGTGTGTGTGTGTGTGTGTGTGTGTGTGTGTGTGTGTGTGTGTGTGTGTGTGTGTGTGATTGTGTGTGTGTGTGTGTGTGTGTGTGTGTGTGTGTGTGTGTGTGTGCACGCAAGCGTGTGTGTGTGTGTGTGTGTGTGTGTGTGTGTGTGTGTGTGTGTGTGTGTGTGTGTGTGTGTGTGTGCACGCAAGCGTGTGTGTATGTGTGTGCGCATGTGTGTGGGTTGTGCGCACGCTTTTTGTGTGTGCGTGTGTGTGTGGGTGTGGGTGTACATGTATGCCTCCCTCTGTCTCGCTCTCCTTAGTCCTCCCTCTCTCTCTGCCTTTCAGCTGCCTTCCCCCTTCTCTCCCCCACCCCTCCCTCTGTCTCGCTCTCCCTTAGTCCTCCCTCTCTCTCTGCCTTTCAGCTGCCTTCCCCTTCTCTCCCCCCACCCCCTCTGTCTCGCTCTCCCTGACTCCTCCCTCTCTCTCTGCCTTTCAGTTGCCTTTCCCCCTTCTCCCCCCTCACCCTCACGCTGTCTCTGAAACAGAAACCCGCAGTCCTTTGGTAAGCCCCAAAAATGACCAGTCGTTTTAATGATTATATACCATGACCCCCCCCCCCCCCCCTCTCACACACAACACACCACACACACACACACCCCAACACACACACACAACACACACACACCACACACCCCACACACACACACACACACCGCAACGCCTAAAAGATTAGCTTATGATGTGATGTTATGTCTTCTTTGCATTTAGCTCCCAAGACCCCTTTGATTTCCTGTCTTATTAATCAGGAACTTAAACGAGTTTCTTTCCCGAGAACGTTGAAGTCTCACTGATCACGTAGTTTCGGTGCAGTCCCGAGAAATGGCTAAGAAACTAAAAGATTACTTTTGTGGGAAGCTGAGGTCGAGGTTTTGGCAGAATTCAATACGCTTTGTTCTGCTTCCAAAACACATCTGCCTACAGGTGTGATACAAAATGAACCCCTTGCTAAAATACTAATGAAAACTGATTTGCATTATTTTTTTTTAAAAGAAATATGCGTTCTTCCCAAATGCTTCTCATTACACGATTTCGTTTATTTTTCTTCTTCTCTTTTCTAATTCACATTAGTCATTTACATTTACTTATTAAAAAATTTTCTTTCCTTCATGTATTTGATATTCCCAACTTGCAACTTTCCATGTGGAATCAATAATCTGACCAACAGTACCCCTAGCAGACTTTGTCTGTGCTGCTTTCAAATCGGCCACTCCCGGGCCCGCAAGGAAAAGTAGGTTTTCCTTTTACACCCCCCAAGGTTGAAATAGGGTAACAAGTCGGTCCAGGCTAAGCCCCTTTCCTCCCGTCTGGCAATGCTGGTCTGCCCTACATATCGGGAACACACCCGTCCTACGAAACAGTGAGCTGCTCTCACCGATCACGTGCCTCAGCGTCCAATTAAATTAGGGATTCAAACACTGGGTGTTGTCTTCGGGTCAGAAGCCCAAAAAACATCACCCACGTTTATACACTGTCATCTCACTATTTTGTGTGTGTGTGTATGTGGGGTGTGTGTGTGTGTGTGTGTGTGTGTGTGTGTGTGTGTGTGTGTGTGTGTGTGTGTGTGTGTGTGTGTTGTAAAAGTTTGTTGTTTTTTGTTTTGTTGTTGTTGTTACTGGGTTGTTGTTTTTTTTGTAACGAATGTTAGCAAAACCGCCTTCAGCAAGGTACAAATAAATTTTAGGACAAGAAAATAACGAGCAATCACTTTCTGTTATTGATGTTGCTGTTTGAAGTTTTCCGTTAGTACTACCGCTGCTGCTTCTGCTGCTGCTACTACTACTACTACTACTACTACTACTATACTACTTACTACTACTACTACTACTATACTACTACTACTACTTTATTGCTACTGCTACTACTATTACTACTACAAACTGCTACTACTCATAATATTGATAGTGATGATGATGATGATGATGGTGACATTGATGATGATGATGATGATGATGATGATGTGATGAATGATGACGAAAACACCACCATCATCACTACCACCAGCACCACAATATAATGAGCATGATAGATAACAATGATGATGATAATAATAACAAGAATAATGATAATAACAGAAACAGTAATGGCGTCACTGTAAAAGACAGTAGACAGGGATATATGTAGAATAACCCCCTGTATAACACCCTCCCCCCTTTTACCTGAGAGTACAAACGCCACACGACAAAACACAGACAAAGGGAAATATGGTTGCACACACGAAGGCTTTATTTGCATTCACACATGCAGAATCACCAACAGAATGGCAGAGGGAAAAACGCCAAGATCTTTACGCCAACACACAACACACACAACACACCACAACACCCACACCCCACACACACAACACACACACCACACACACACACCACGCAGTTTTCTCCACACGCCAAAAAAAAAAGCAAAAACAAACCCAACTATACTAATAACACCAAATGCATGACCGCCATCACAGGGCCCCCTTATGATACCTGTGCACGCATGTGCTGCGCACTCACATGTAATGACCCTTTCCTCAAGAGGCACACAAAACACACCCCACACACACACACACACACACACACAACACAACACACACCACACACAACACACACACACACAACACACACACACACGCACGCACGCACACACACACACACACACACACACCACACACCACACACACACACACAACACACCACACACACACACACACACTCCTCAGCCCACTGAAGGCCAATGCCATCACCTGGTAACCCCGGGGCTGAAATATCAAAC